>JAFVLL020032393.1:6136-21980 GCA_021397915.2 Tor tambroides | reverse complement strand
TGGGGTTAGCCCTTAACCTAGCTCGTATACCTCCGCGCTTACCGCGCTTCCGTCCTCTCTCACACCGCTTGCGACGCTGCCTTGCGCGGGTAGCACCAGTAGGCGAGGCCGCGGTCTTGAGGTCCGGCTCCAGCAGTAAACAAAGGCCTCGTAGCGTCTTGGTAGCCTCCGACGAGAGTTCGTATTTGTATGCATTGCCGATATCCAAGAGGCTTTTGCGATCGGCAAAAGCGCGATCTTTTTGCGATCCATGCTGCTTATACAGGAGACACTGTGCAGAGGAAGGTGAAAACACAAAATGGATGGAGGACAAGGAGTTCCCCATGTCCTGCACCTGTTACTGGCTACAACCAGCACATGGGGGGCGTTGACCTGTCTGATCAGCTGTTACAGTACTACAGTACACGGCACAAAACCATGAAGTGGTACAGAAAGATCTTTCTACACTTCTTGGACACTGCTGCCACCAATGCTTTCATTGTACACAAAGAGCTTTATGGCACCATGAGCAACAAGCAGTTTATGGAAGAACTAATTGCAGAGCTCTGTGGTGTGTCACAGAAAATAACACCAAAACAGACCAGTGTTGACCATGTGCCAGTTCCAGGAGCTGAGCAGGCCTCATATGCCACTGCTGGTTACCAGATCTGTGTGCTTTGCAAAGCAAAACATGGTAAGAGGCAGGGCACTCCTTGAAAATGCCAGGCATGTGATGTTCACTCGTGTGTCCAGCTGAAAAGGAACTGTTTCCTAGAGTGGCGCAAAGATGTATAGCTGTTCAATTCTGTGTACTATGTGAGAGAGTAGGTTATACATAGGGTGTAAGAGTGGGCTTTTACGAACCTTATACCCTTTTTTTATCTTGCAGTCTTCCTGTTTACACTTTTTTTTGCACAGTTTTTCCCCGATTGTCTTCTGTACCACCATATGTTTCATGTATAAATTCAACTGTAGTATATAAGGTCATCTGTATTCCTCTCCCCTCAATCCTGGACATTTATCTTGCACTGTTCCTGTTTGCTGAATGTCTGTTTTTGCACAGTTTTGCTCTGAATATATCTTCTGTACCACAACATGTTTCACGTGTAAATTCAAGTATATGTCTTAAGTTATATGTAAAGTGTATTTATAAGTAAGATAACTCTTTTAGTAGATTTGCTATGTGTAGGTTAATATAGATTACAGAGTTATATACAGTGTACTCAATGACTGGAAGCAGGTAAGATTTTTTTTTTTTTCTTTGGAGCACAAACACTTTGGAAACACCAGGTACAATACAATACAATAAAAACAAGATAATATAATAACATGATTTTTGAAAAATCATGTTTTTTATTATGTTATTGTCACAATGTGCTTGGAGCAAAGAGCGAGGAGACGAGGAGAACAATAAACATTCCTTTTAATGAAGATAACACCAGGAAACATGGAGCACAGGGGGTAAGACAAACAATACCGGACCCTAAAGACAGAGAAACACAGGGCTTAAGAACTAGAACAAAACGAGGAGTAAACTAGATGATAAATGAAACACAGCTGGGGACTAATAAACTAATGATGAGAACAGGAAACAGGAAAAATCAAATAAGGACATGGAAACACTGGGAGAACGTGGAAACACAAGACACAGGGACAAAACTCTGACAATTACTCTTCCCTCCCGGAAGGCACGTCACGCGCCATGCAACATCCAACAGGGAGGGGGGGTGGGTGCTCTGGAGGCCTCAAGGGACAGGGTGACAGGACAGACGCCCTCCAGGGCGGCGCCTGTTTCGGGACCCACGGCGGAGCAGGGAGCTCGGGATGCCATGGTGGGTCAGGGGACTCGGGAGGCCATGGCAGATCTGCCTCCAAGGCCGGGGCGGGGGCTGGGGCCATACGCCCCCCCAAAAATACTTGGGGGAGCTTACGGGGCTTAACTGGAGGTCAGGAGCCCTCCCTGGGCTGAACAGGGGATCAGGAGCCCTCCCTGGGCTTAATGGGGGGTTCAGGAGCCCTCCCTGGGCTCAACAGGGGATCAGGAGCCCTCCCTTGGCTCAACGGGGAATCAGGAGCCCTCCCTTGGCTCAACGGGGAATCAGGAGCCCTCCCTGGGCTAAACAAGGAATCAGGAGCCCTCCCTGGGCTAAACAAGGAATCAGGAGCCCTTCCTGGGTTTAACTGAGGATCTGGGAAGTGCTTACGAGGAGCTGGCACTGGAGGGCACTCTGGAGGAGCAGGTACAGCAAGGCGCTCTGGAGGAGCAGGCACAGCCAAGCGCTTTCGAGGAGCTGGCACTGGAGCGTACTCAGGGGCTGGAGCCTGCACTGGACTCTGGTCAGGGGCTGGAGCCTGCATTGGAGCGAGCTTTGGGCTGGAGTGAGCCACGACCGGCGGGCTTGACTTCAGAGCGGCCGGCGGGCAGGAGAGAGCCGTGACCGGCGGGCTTGATTTCGGAGCGGCCGGCAGGCTCAAGCGAGCGGCAACCTGCGAACTTGACTTCGGAGAGGCCGGCGGGCTGGAGAGAGCCGCAGCCAGCGGATTTGACGGGGGAGCGGCCGGTGGACTCAACGGCGGGCTGTTTCTGGCTCGGGCCTGGACACGGACACTCCCCAGACACCGGAAAACACCTTCCCGCCAACTTAGTCCAGAGGTGTCTGGAAGGTCCACGGGGCGATGGTAGTTGGCCCCGAGCCAGAACAGAGAATTTAGAGTGGCGTCATCCCACGCCATCGCCGTGGCGAGCCCGCAGAATTCCCCGGCGTACTCTAAGAAAGGGAGATCTTGATGGGCTAGGGCGGCGAAATGTACGGTGGTTTCCAAGAAAAACACGGAAAACAAAAAACACGGAAAACAAAAAAACACGGTGGGGACAAAAAACACGGAAAACAAAACAGGGAAAAAAAAGCGCCGCTCACTTTTTGTAGGGTCCGGTATTCTGTCACAATGCGCTTGGAGCGAGGAGACGAGGAGAACAATCAACATTCCTTTTAATGAAGATAACACCAGGAAACATGGAGCACAGGGGTAAGACAAACAATACCGGACCCTAAAGAAAAGGAAACACAGGGCTTAAGAACTAGAACAAACGAGGAGTAAACTAGATGATAAATGACACACGGCTGGGGACTAATAAATTAATGATGAGAACAGGAAACAGGAAAAACCAAATAAGGACATGGAAACACTGGGAGCACGTGGAAACACAAGACACAGGGACAAAAGTCTGACAGTTTTCATGTTTTTATTGTATTTTATTGTGTCAGTTAGCTGTATTTTTTAGTTATTTTTTTAACCTAATCAAAATAACCCAACTGCAGTTTGATTGAAACTAATTGGAATGCACAATGAAAAAACATGATTTTTGAAAATTGTTAAAAACGGCGTTAACTGTTTTTGCAAATTAACTCTTCATATATAGTCACCATGTTTGCTCTGTCAGATCATTGTGGTAATCACGTCCATTTGTTTTCTCGTGCAGTTTCTGCTGTGTCCCATTTTCCTGTGTTCAAGTTTCTTGCCACTGTTTTGGATATTTTGGATACTACACACCTGTTAAACTGACAGCCCTTTATACATTTATACATTTATACATATACACACACACACATATATACATATATATATATATATATATATATATATATATACACATATATACACACATATACACACACACACATATATATATACATATATATATACACACTGCTCAAAAAAATTAAAGGAACACTTTGAAAACACATCAGATCTCAAGTGGGAAAAATATCATGCTGGATATCTATACTGATATGGACTGGGTAATGTGTTAGGAACGAAAGGATGCCACATCATTTGATGGAAATGGAAATGATCAACCTACAGAGGTCCGAATTCAAAGACCCTGAAAATCAAAGTGAAAAAAAATGTAGCAGGCTAGTCCATTTTGCTGAAATTTCATTGCAGCAACTCAAAATGGTACTCAGTAGTTTGTATGGCCCCCTCGTGCTTGTCTGCATGCCTGACAACATCGGGGCATGCTCCTAATGAGACGACGGATAGTGTCCTGGGGTATTTCCTCCCAGATCTGGACCAGGGCATCACTGAGCTCCTGGACAGTCTAAGATGCAACCTGGTGGCGTCGGATGGACCGAAACATAATGTCCCAGAGGTGTTCTATTGGATTTAGATCAGGCAAGCGTGGGGGCCATTCAATGGTGTCAATTCCTTCCTTCTCCAGGAACTGCCCCCGTGCACCACGAGGAACCCAGGACCCACTGCACCAGCGTAGGGTCTGACATTGGGTCCAAGGATTTCATCCTGATACCTGTTGGCAGTCAGGGTGCCATTGTCTAGTCTATAGAGGTCTGTGCGTCCCTCCATGGATATGCGTCCCAAGACCATCGCTGACCCACCACCAAAACGGTCATGCTGAGCGTTGTTACAGGCAGCATAATGTTCTCCACAGCTTCTCCAGACCCTTTCATGTCTGTCACATGTGCTCAGAGTGAAGCTGCTCTCATCTGTGAAAAGCACAGGGTGCCAGTGGCGGACCTGCCAATTCTGGTGTTCAATGGCAAATGCAAATCAAGCTCCATGATGCCGGGCAGTGGGCACAGGGCCCCGTAGAGGACGTCAGGCCTTCAGGCCATCCTTATGAAGTCTGTTTCTGATTGTTTGGTCAGAGACATTGACATCAGTGGCCTGCTGGACGTCATTCTGTAGGGCTCTGGCAGTGCTCATCCTGTTCCTCCTTGCACAAAGGAGCAGATACAGGTCCTGCTGATGGGTTAAGGACCTTCTATGGCCCTATCTAGCTCTCCTAGAGTAACTGCCTGTCTCCTGAATCTCTTCCATGCTCTTGAGACTGTGCTGGGACACAGCAAACCTTCTGGCAATGACACGTATTGATGTGCCATCCTGGAGGAGTTGGACTGACTGTGCAACCTCTGTAGGGTCCAGGTATCGCCTCATGCTACCAGTAGTGACAGTGACCTTAATAAATGCAAAATTAGTGAAAACAGTCAGAAAAGATGAGTAGGGAAAAAATGTCAGTGGCCTCTACCTGTAAAACCATCTCTGTTTTGGGGCCGCCTCATTGTTGCCCATCTAGTGCTCCTGTTATTAATTTCATTAACACCAAAGCAGCTGAAACTGATTAACAACCCCTCTGCTACTTAACTGACCAGATCAATATCCCAGAATTTTAATTGACTTGATGCTATACTCTGCTTAAAAAAGTACCTTTTAATTTTGATATATATATATATATATATGTGTGTGTGTGTGTATATATATATATATATATATATATATACAGTTGACTGTTGACAAATATGATGCAGGGCAACAACTCCATAAATGCAGTTATGCCCTAAAATTCAAGATATTGGTGCAAAAATGCTCCTGTATGTTTTTGTCTCATATTTATATCATACCACACGAGCAGGGAGAGCAGTAGGCTATTACACGAGTGCTGGTTTTGTCCTGAATATCACAATTTTAAATATGATTTTATACAACAGTTCAGTAAATAAGACGTTGATGTGTTATATTTTAAAGGGGTCATCGGATGCCCATTTTACACAAGTTGATATGATTCTTTAGGGTCTTTAAAAATGAAAAGTCTATAACACACTTTGGTTAAAATTTCTCAATGGTAGTGTAAAAAACATCTTTACCCTGTCAAAATCAGCTCTGTTTTCATCAAGCCATTTTTTAGTCCATGTTGCTTTAAATGCTAATGAGCTCTGCTGACCCCGCCACTCTCTTCCATGGGTTGACAAGCAGTGCTGTTTACTTTAGCCGCGAAGCTGGCTAGCTAGCACGTTATTAGGAAAGGCGATTTGTAAAGATTCATAAAAAATTGTTATACTCACTTCTTCTGTAGATGAAGCTGGATCACGAATGATTCGTGCGAACATAGACGCATTTAGGCAGATCGGGGATCGGCGCATTCACTTCAAAGTAGAGGTCGACCGATTGATCGGCCGGCCGGTTAATTGGCCGATTTTTGGCATTTTTTAATTAATCGGCATCGGCCGATTGTGCTGCAAATTAGGCCGATTAATATACAGGCGCGTCTGCAAGCAACAGGTGACGCTGCTTGTGCGGCAAGCAGACTGCCATTCCACTGGCACAACAGATAACCTTGTGATGTCCCCTTCTGCCTGCTGACTTTTTGAATAGAGAACTACCTGGTAGGGCTGTGCGATTAATCGAAAGCGAATCGCAATTGCGATTTGAGACGTTGCGATCTGCTAATCGCAAAGTCTGCTATGTGGACGGGATACTACTCTGTTCCAGAGGATATGCATGACTGCCAGCCTTGAGTGACAGTCTTACTAACCAACAGAGTGAGCGCACCTCCGTTCTCCCCGATCAGCACTGCTCTAGCCAACTGCGTAAACACCCACCATTTAAAAAGGGTCAGATCGAAAGTTAGGCAAATTAAAACTAAAGAAAAACGTCTGTAACTTCAGCCTCGAAATGACAGAAAACAAACAAAAAAGGTCATTTGCAAGAGCTCAACGCATATCAAGAGCTCGGTTCTGCTTTCATTACTGGAGAATAAAAGATAAATTTTTAGATGTTTTTATTGGTAGGCTACATGAACATTATCTTACACATTTTATCTCCCCAACAGATTAATTTGAAATAAGTTTGTATTGTATGTTCGCTAATTCAGAAGACCGCGCACACAGCCAGTGTCTCTGAATGCTTCCCATCATACTCGCTCCGCTCAGCCCCACGCAGCGCGTCTCCCGCGTCTCACGGACGAGCCGCACACACGCAGCCTGTCTCGTAATGCTCTTTTATACTCATGGTCTCGCGCCCGGTTCTGCTCCGCAAGTCTCTCACGAGCGCATCTGGCAATATGGACGAGGCCTGACGCACGCGCGCAACCTGTGTCAACTAGCGCCTGGCTCTGCGTTTAAAACGAATGTAAATTAAGTCTAACCGCTTGCTAATTTCACTTGGATGAAATGAAACATTCAGCACATTTCCCACTTGTTCTTAAAATCCCAAATACTTAAAAATGAATAAATCAGCCCACGTAACATGTAATACTTTAATAATTGACTAAGGAAATACAGTTCTTTCTTTATAAAAAATAAACGAATCTTTCCTGTGAAATTCGTAATTCTGTGAAGTACATAATAAATAATATTTTGACATTCAAATACATCGCCAATGGAAACATTTGCTCTGCTCTGCCTTGCTTCAAATTAATTGCTTTAGTTGTCGCTACAGTTAGCTTCTATATTTTTGATTCTTCTTCTTTTTCTAAATAGTGTTACACTGGTTAACTTGTTGTGGAGTGAGGGGAACTAAAATAGCCTAGCTATGTTTACAGTGTTTATTATAATGTTTGTAAACATTTCGCGTGGCATTAGGCCTATTTCTGAATGAAATAATAAAATGTGACTTATACCTGACTTTTCTCTCTCTCTCTCTCTCTAAAAACCACAATTTTTTATACGCATAGCATATTTTAACCATGCAGCAAACCTTTTTAAATATTTTGATAAATTACTGAAAAAAAAAGACTTTTTAAATCGTTTAACTGATTGTATTAATCGGTCAAGGGGAAAAAAAGAAAGAAAGAAAATCGGCTAAACGTATCGGCCCAAAAATCAGCATCATATATCGGCCATCGGCTGCTCTGATTTCTAAATATCGGCATCGGCCAGAGAAAAACCCCATATCGGTCGACCTCTACTTCAAAGCGAAAGTAACGTTAATCCTCTGCGTCTTCAGTGGCTCAGATGTCGGGAGTAAATGACGACTGCTTTATTCATTATTACATCCAACAACAAAACGCCTCAATCGGCGTACAGCAACACAGCAGTGTTTAGTTTCTGAATTAATCTGCGTTTTGAACGAATTGTGTGAATCAATGATTCAGCAAAAGTTCATTATTCATTACCAGTTGTTGCATGACTCACAGGAATAGAAAGGGTAAACATTTACACCACATTACTGAGTTCTAGGTCTCAGTTGTTATCTTCAGGGATCCCTAACCAGAACTAACTCCTTCATGGAAATAAAACCCTTTTAACAAAACAGACCAAACCATTTATCATAACAGGGGTCTCACTCAATTCTAAATCAACTTATTCATAACACACAAGAACATATCTCTATCCAAATATACAAAATCACATTTACCATATGCAATAATGAAAATGTTATACCTAAAAAAATAAACAATAAGATAAGTGTAAGTTTTAGAATGCAAACTATACATCATACAACCCACACACCCATATCGTCCCAAAACCTACATTTCTCATAATTCCCCAACAAGGATATAAGGGACGTAAAAAAAGCCACGCCCTTTTAATTATGGGCCTCCGATCCATGCTGCAGTCATGGATCCCGGCGGGACCACGGGTAAGATGTACAACTTAAACCATTAAATAAAGATCATGGTTAAACCCATATCTGTCTAGATGTTTTTTGTTCAGCCACTAGCATGCACTCTAGTGACGAATTATACCTGGGTGCTATTACTCTTCATCTTTATTGCGCAAAAAGAGACAACGTACCACCTTGTAAACAAATATGTAGGGTATACCTATAACCTTAAAGAAACCAAAATAAATACAACCTTTTAAGCAAACAATAACAAAAGAAGAAACAATATGTTTAATGTTTGTAAAGTGTGGCTTCCGCCATCACAATTTCTCCCCACCTATGCATTCTCGCACGGTGAGTGAGAAAGAAAATCCGCTGCAATATTCTCGACCCCCGAACGATACTTCACTGTAAAGCAGAAGGGTTATATAGATGAAAACCATCATGTCAAACGAGAATTTGTATCTTTCATATTGTTTAACACTTTATGGTCCATTTCGATAAAAAATCTCGGCTGAGCAAATAATATTTCAAGGAATCAAGAGCCCATTTTAATGCTAAGCACTCTTTCTCCACCACTGAATACCTGATTTCTCGAGAAAATAATTTCTGACTCAAATATACCACTGGATGTCTCACTCCCTCTTCTTCTTGCATCAGGACTGCTCCTAACCCCAACTCCAACGCATCTGTCTGAACAATAAACGGTCTCTCGAAAGCAGGGCTGTGCAAAATAGGTCCCTCACTCAACATTTCCTTTAATTTGATAAATGCTTTCTCCGCAGGTTCGGTCCACTGCACTTGATTATGTCTTGACTTCTTAATTAGATCGGTAAATAGGGCCACGATGGTTGAGAAGTGAGGAATAAACTTACGATACCAACCGACTAACCCGAGCAACGATCTAATTTGCTTTTTCGTAGATGGAGGTGGACAAGACTGAATAGCCTGTATTTTCTGTACTTGTGGTTTAATCATTCCATTTCCCAAAACATACCCTAAGTACTCAGTCTCAGTCTTAGCTAACGAGCACATCGCAGGATTAATCGTTAAACCTGCATCTTTAATCAAAGCAATCTTTCCAGAAAAATTTCGCTCCGGCTGGTAAACACCTTTGAACTACCATTGATCCATGGCAATTATATAATAGGTAGGTGTGCACAGTGGCTCTGCCCTCTTTGATGTGAAATCCGTCGAGGTCAGACATCCAGTGACAAAACACTGGAGAGCTGCTTAATAGTAGAAACTGAAGTTGCAATTCTAACAGAAATCAGCTCTGACTGTGTTTTTTCATGTTTAATATTGTAGAGCAATTTACATATCTAAACACTGCTCTCTCAGTGGCTAAATTAACAAAAAATATAACATCAGCAGGTGCAGACATTACCCAGCAGCACAGTAGTAATGACTTTATGAACTACTTTACTTCCAAGATCGAAACTATTAGAGATAAAATTGTAACCATGCAGCTATCAGCCACAGTATCGCATCAGATAGCACGCTATAGATCCTCTGATGAACAATTCCACTCATTCTCTTCCATTGGAAATGAAGAATTGTATAAACTTGTTAAATCATCTAAAACCAACAACCTGTTTGTTAGACCCTGTAATAGAAGTAATAGATCCTCTTCTGAATATTATTAACTCATCATTGTCATTAGGATATGTCCCAAAAACCTTTAAACTGGCTGTTATTAAGCCTCTCATTAAAAAAAACACAACTTGACCCCAAAGAATTAATTAATTACAGACCAATCTTGAATCTCCTTTTTCTGTCAAAGAGATTAGAAAAGGTTGTATCATCACAACTATGTTCATTCATGGAGAAAAATGATATATGTGAGGATTTCCAGTCAGGTTTTAGACCATATCATAGTACTGAGACTGCTCTCATTAGAGTTACAAACGACCTGCTTTTATCATCTGATCGTGGTTGTATCTCTCTATTAGTGCTACTGGATCTTAGCGCCACATTTGACACTATCGACCACAACATTCTTTTAAATAGACTAGAAAATTATGTTGGCATTAGAGGAAGTGCACTGGCATGGTTCAAATCATACTTATCTGACCACCATAAATTCGTGGCAGTAAATGAAGAGGTATCATACCAATCACAAGTGCAGTATGGAGTACCTCAAGGCTCAGTACTAGGCCCCTTTTCACGTGTTTTTACATGTTACCCTCGGGAGATATCATTAGGAAACATGGTGTTAGCTTTCACTGTTATGCCGATGATACTCAACTATATATTTCTTCGCAACCCGATGAAACTTACCTATTTGCAAAACTAACGGAATGTATAGTTGATATAAAAAACTGGATGACTAGCAATTTCTTACTGCTAAATTCTGAAAAAAACAGAGGTGTTAATTATTGGACCAAAAACTTTTGCTTGTAATAATCTAGATCGCTGTCTAATACCTGATGGCTGCTCTGTAAATTCTTCATCATCAGTTAACCTAGGAACCTAGGTGCTAACCTAGGTTAACGGAACCTAGGCGTACTTTTTGATAACAATATTTCCTTTTGAAAAACATGTTTCTAGCATTTGTAAAACTGCATTTTTCCATATTAAAAACATATCTAAATTAGGTCCTATGCTCTCAATGTCAAATGCAGAAACATTAATTCATACGTTCATGACCTCGAGGCTAGATTATTGTAATGCTTTATTGGGTGGTTGCTCTGCGCGTTTAATAAACAAACTCCAGCTGGTTCAAAATGCAGCAGCTAGAGTTCTTACTAGAACCAGGAAGTATGACCACATTAGCCCGGTTCTGTCAACACTGCACTGGCTCCCTATTAAACATCGTATATATTTTAAGATCTTGCTAATTACCTATAAGGCCCTGAATGGTTTGGCATCTCAGTATTTGAGTGAGTTCTTATCACACTAGTGCTTCACGTTCGCTGCGATCTCAAAACTCTGGCCATTTCATAATACCTAGAATATCAAAATCATCTGCGGGTGGGAGATCGTTTTCTTATTTAGCGCTCAAACTCTGGAACAATCTACCTAACGCTGTTTGGGAAGCAGACACACTCTGCCAGTTTAAATCTAGATTAAAGACCCATCTCTTTAACCTGGCTTACACAAAATACATTATTGCATTTCTAAAATTCAAATCCGTTGAAGGATTGTTAGGCTGGATTAATTAGGTCACCCGGAACTGGGAACACTTCCCAAAACACCCGATGTACTTGTTACATCGTTAGAAGAATGGCATCTATGCTAATATTAGTCTGTTTCTTTCTTATTCCGAGGTCACCGTAGCCACCCAGATCCAGACTGTATCCAGATCAGATGGTCACTGCAGCCACCCGGATCCAGTCTGTATCCAGATCAGATGGTGGATCAGCACCTAGAGATGACCTCTACAGCCCTGAACATCAGTGGAGACCAGGACAACTAGATGAGCCCCCAGAGACTGATTCCCAGTGAAGACCCTGTTTCCTAGACGGCCATCGGGGCAAGACCACAGGAACCAGATGAGTCCTTTACACAATCTGACTCTGCTTTAGCCTAGATTTAAACTGCTGATTTTGTCTGGCCATAGGAGAATGACACTATTTCGACACACTATTTCCCCGTCTAAATACTGTAAAGCTGATATAAAGCCACAATATTTTAGACAACGACATATTTTAGACAACGACACAATTTGCGTTGTTAAAAGCACTATACAAGTAATAGTGACTTGACTTGCTCTCAGCAGCATTGGGATGTTTGCTAACATTATATCCCTAAATAAAAAACGAAAAAGAACTTTGCTGTGAATATATCTATATATGTGCACATTAGACAACATTTAGATTCACAGATTCAGTGTTACTGTACCTTACGGGGCTCAAACTCCCAGTTGTGTATGACTCTAGATGGAATAATGGCTGTGTCATTCCAGTGGCAGCTGCTGCAGTAATACTGACCTGTATAATCACACTGCCGTGCCTCATTAGGAACACCCCCTACACAACACAAGACAACGTTTTACAACTTCCAATGCAAGGTATTTTGAATTCTAAATATCAAAGTTAAGTCACCATTTTGCCATTATAGAGCAGTCATACTACACTGAATCTAGCACTTCTGATTATAAACATAAAGAATTTATTAACAAAAACAAAACAAACAAAATGAAAACAAACAAACATCTGTTCACATTTGTATGATCATCAGGGACAAAGATAAATGTTGGAAAAGCAATAGAAGATGTGATGTCTGTTTGGAAAGAGACTTACGTAGAGAGATGGGTGTCCGACATTCAGCACATCTGTAGTCCTGTTTGTCAAGACCGACTTCAGGACAGATGCTGAGTTCATACTCAGACTGATGGCTGACCTTTGACCTCACACATGGTTTGTTGATAAGATTCATGCACTTGCTATGACAACGGTAATAACAACCTGGAACCAGAAATGGAAAGCAATTTATATTAGTTTTAAAACTAAACATTAAAGGGATAGTTCACCTTCAGCTGGTCCCCATTGACTTGCATAGCGTTTTTTTTCCATACTATGGAAGCCAATGGAGACCAGCAACTGAAGGTGAGCTGTCCCTTTAAGTTGTGTCATCACACAGTAAGATCTGAATCCATCCATTCTCCAAATAACTTATACTATGTAGAATTTCAAGGATCCAGCAACCCAAGGTGAAGGCACAGAAACACCCTGGATAGACAACCAGTCCATCACAGTAAGATCTGAATTTGCTTAAGCAATTATACTAATACTAATTACTAATATTAATTACCAATATAGCCTGTCATTCGGATGAGACGTTAAACCGAGGTCCTGACTCTCTGTGGTCATTAAAAATCTCAGGATGTCCTTCAAAAAAAAGAGTAGGAATGTAACATCCTGGCCAAATTTGCCCATTGGCCGCTGACCATCATGGCCTCCTAATCATCCCCATACACTGATTGCTTCATCACTCTGTCTCCTCTCCACCAATAAGCTGGTGTGTGGTGGGCTTTCTGGCGCAATTTGGCTGCCGTCGCATCATCCAGGTGGATGCTGCACACTGGTGGTGGTTGAGGAGATTCCCCCCCCTTCCATGTAAAGCGCTTTGAGTACCCAGAAAAGTGCTATATAAATGTAACAAATTATTAATTATTATTATAATTATTATTATTATAATTAAGTGTCAGATTGAAAGGCCTGAGTCAATTACTTGTCAATTACTTCACACAAAGTGTCAATTACTTCACTATAGATGTGTCCAAGGTTTTGTGAACAGTACACCACAAATCACACTATGGAAATACAGTACATGTTTGAAATGTCAAAGAATAGTCCATCCAATTCTTTTTTTTTTTTTTTGTGGAACTCAAAAATTTAAACGTTTAAATAATTATGAGAAAGAATTATGTTTAAAGAGTGATAAATAAGTTACCAAGATAGAAAAGGGGAAGACTACGAGTACTTTGAATTTTAATAATTTATATTGTTATTTTTTAAAATACAAATAATATTGGAAGGCTCGGAATATAGTGCACTTGTCATACGGACTACATTGGATATTTAAGGAATTTATAGTTCTATCATGCTTTATTAGTATTTTTGTTCTTTTAGGAGCTTCACAGCCACTGGGAACTTTAAGTTTTATGAAAGTAGTGTTTTATTGAAATGAGCTGCATAATCATTTTTCTTTGGGTAATGGTTTGGAACGACAGTACTTAATGACTGAATCAAATGTGTTTTTAATATAATGTTGCATTGGGTTCAGTTGAGATGGTCTGACCTGTGCAGGTGTACCAGGTCTGAATGAGGCCCCATATGATAGTGCTACACTTGTCACACATCTGTTTGACACTCTTGCTCTTCTCCTTTGTGAATCGATGCTCTAATAGAACCTGCAGGTTCGGCTCATCTTCCTCTGGGTCCTGTTTATATCCAACACAACAATAAAACACAAAATTCCACAATTTATTTATACAATTTACCACTAACCAAATATTTAGACAACTAACTGAATTTATGTTTCTCATGAACTAAAAAAATGTTTTGATCTAAATCAGGAACCCTTAGTGGATACAGAAACCGTATATATCATTACCCTGATATATTTTCTACACAACAGCAGAGTGTTTCAGAGTAACATTTTAACTTTTTATGATGCTTACATTGTAAATCTATAAAAGTAAATGTGTACATCACATTTTAATTAACATATGCATTTAATGGGGAAAGACAATGAAAGATTTAGCTCAACTATAGCTTTGACTGAAGTTAACAAATGTGTTACTAAAAATATTGTATTTTTGTTTAAAGCCTATTTTACGGTGACCGAGATGTCAATGCTCAATGTTCTGCAACCTAAGAAAACACATGCAAATAGAAAAAGCACTAGCAAATTAGGAAAACATTGTCATCAGTTTGACAACACATGTACCGCAAATACTCACAACACAACCATATACAGAAACAAGATGCAAATACAGAAATGTGCTGCAAAAACACACAACACAATCAAATACAGAAACACATTGCAAGAAGCACAGACCACAACAGAACCATTACAAAATGAACCATGGATTTACTACACATAAAACTAAAAAAACATGGTTACTTAATAGTTAAACCATGGTAACCACAAATTAACCATGGTTTTACTACACTAACCATGTAAACAATGTGGTTGCTACAATTTTACTATAATAAAACCATGTATCAGATGAATCAAAATTAAAGGAAATGTATCAAATTAAAGGGAACGTTGAGTGAGGGACCTATTTTGCGCAGCCCTGACTTCGAGAGACTGTTTATTGTTCAGAACGATGCGTTGGAGTTGGGGTTAGGAGCGGTCCTGATGCAAGAAGAAGAGGGAGTGAGATATCCAGTGGTGTATTTGAGTCGGAAATTAATTTCTCGAGAAATTAGGTATTCAGTGGTGGAGAAAGAGTGCTTAATAGAAAGAGCATAATAGGACCTCTTTAACCAAAGTATGTTATAGACTTTTCATTAAGACCCTAAAGAATCATATCAACTTGTTGAAAATGGGCATCCGATGACCCCTTTAAAATATAACACATCAACTTCTTATTTACTGAACTGTTGTATAAAATCACATTTAAATTTGTGATATTCAGGACATCGTGTAATAGTCAGCACTCGTGTAATAGCCTACTGCTCTCCCTGCTCGTGTGATATGGTATGATATAAATATGAGACAAAAACATATACAGGGGCATTTTTGCACTAATATCTTGAATTTTAGAGCATATCTGCATTTATGGAGTTGTTGCCCTGCATCATATATGTCAACAGTCAACTGAATGAAATGTAAGATGATGTACAGGTCTGGGGGCGGGGCCAGTGCGTTAACTGCGTTAAAATATTTTAATCGCGCTATTTTTTCTAACTAATAATGTTAACATTTTAAACTCACAGCCCTTTATATATATATATATATATATATATATACACATACACACACACACACACAGGTGCATCTCAATAAATTAGAATGTCGTGGAAAAGTTCATTTTTTCTTGTAAGTTATTTCAAAAAGTGAAACTTTC
>JAFVLL020032392.1:0-34521 GCA_021397915.2 Tor tambroides | reverse complement strand
AGTCCCCCCCCCCCCAAAGGGAATGTGAATAACTCTGATATCCAATTCCTATAAGCAGCACAATTCTGCTGTGTTCTAACTGTATGGCTTAAACTAAGAAAAGTCTGTAAAATTATGGTGCAATGTACCATGTTAATATGAAGGAATTTTCTGTATTGATTTTTCATAGCTTTTTTACCCATATTTTGAATTATGTATTTAATTCTGTTGTGTTTTAGTGTTGAAAGAAATATCTGTAAATTAGCAGGAAAGGTACTGGTAATTTTCAGTGCATTTGCTCACATGCTGCACATTTGAAATTAATTTGTTATACTATAAATAGTTTTATGCAACAAGGAAAGACTATAGTTGTGAGTGAAATATTTTACTTTTTTATTTATTTATTTCAAATATTTGTTTAATTTTCAATTTTCTACAAATCACTGTTGTGGAGTGAGGCAGATTTGACAGGCTTTTATACAACAGCTTTATATCCAATATCATAATTAAGCAATTGTAGAATCAGTTTGAGCTCCAGGGGCGGTGGATCAGGAGGTCAGACCTCTCAAGCAGTGACCCTTGATGGATTTAGGGGGCCGTGTTATATAAGCAGGAAGTGTGACTTTGTGCAACATTCCATCCAGGGGCTTTTCTTTTTTGGCTGAAGTGGTTTTCATGCTGATGTCCCTAAACAGACTGTTGCTGACCAACTACATACTCCATTTATTAAACTTCCTGCCATTTTATTATGTAATTTACCTGTCAACACTTTGCTATTCTAACTCCCAATATAATTTATTATGTTCAGAGTGCAGCTACGTTTGACCTTAGGGCTGCTGTCACCACAAATCCATTAACATTGCCACTGGCAAGAGCTGTTGTTTTGTCCCCATCTACACAATATATATCTCAGCAGCTTCTATGAGAATAATCATCATACAGCGTGCATAATCATTATGCTTAGTATAATTGTAAAATAATAATTATTTATACACTACCTATTAAAAGTTTGGGGTTAGTAAGATTTTTATTTATTTATTTATTTTGAAAGAAATTAATATTTAACAAGAATGCATTTAATAGATTAGAAGTGACACTAAAACATTTAGAATGTTACAAAAGATTTCTAATTCAAATAAATGCTGCTCTTTTGAATTTTCTATTCATCAAAAAATCCTGAAATCTAATAAAAATGTGCCATGGTTTCTACAAAAATATTAAGCAGGACAACTGTTTTCAGCATTGATAATAATAATCAGTTTAAATGAAGTTTACAGGATGATATTAAATGAAGATTACGTGTTAAAATATATTCAAATAGAAAGCAGACATTTTAAATTGTAATAATATTTTACAGTATTACTGTTTTACTGTATTTTTCATCATTTCAATGCAGACTTGAGCATGAGAGACCTTCAAAAACATTATTTTTTTTAAATTAAGTTTTGATCTCTAGTGTCTATTTTTTTTTTTTTAAATAAATATGTTAATAAATTAGTGATTTATAGTACATGAACATGTATATTTTAACTTTTTTTTTCCTAAACAATTTTTAAAATGATTTTTAAAACTATTTAAATGTGAATTTGAGGATGATTTTTCTTGTTGACCCATGGGATAAATTTAACCACAGCTATTTTCCTCTATGATTGGCATGACTGGTTTCTAGGCAGTCTTTTCTTCTGATGTTTACACACTAAAAGCTCCAGATTACCAGCACCTAATAAAAAACCTAGGGTGTGTTCATAATAGCCAGCAGAAATACTCCAGAGGTCGTAATGTGTTTGGATTCTTTTTAAAGAGCTGTCCTGCCATTGTGCCACACTGCAGCGACATTTTTGGTCCAGACTGCAGGGAGCTGATGAGTCACCTCTGTGTTAACGATTAAATGAGGTTTAAAGAGTTGCTCGCAGCAGCCCGCTATCCTTCAGAGAGCACTGCACTCTGTCTACTTTCAGAGTCAACTAACCTTAATCCACCCACCCAGGGGAGGCCTTTTATTTGAGCTTTTATATATAGCAACTCTAATAGATCCGTCAGCTATATAGAAACTTTTGATCTATGACTAATGTAAGGGTTTCCGGATGCTATATTGTATAAGGGAGGGTTTATATTTAGACTTTGTGGTGTTTTGTGTGCTTTTAGTTATCTGTGGATTTTTAAAGGGATAGTTCACCCAAAATTCTGTTACAAACCTGCTGGTTTACATAATAAAATATGAAATAATAATTTTCATTCTTTGGGTGGATTTTTTTTAAAGTGATAGTACATTCAAAAATGAATATTCTGTATTTGCTCATCATTTGCTCACCCTGCTGTTACAAACCGATTGGTTTACAAACTCTTTTTTTTTTTATGATTGATGCTTGTTTTAGTTTGATTGACTTAGTTTTATTGTTAAGACGGCTCCTAAGAGACTCATGTATAGTACGGTCATATGAAGCTTTCGTTTTGGTTGTTTTTGATCAGGGCTTTTGTAATAAGATAAAAATGATTCCTGTTTTTCGTCTTTGCTAGCTTTCAGACATGGTCTCATGATGCTCTTTGTTCACTTGATTTACTATGAAAAGGTGGCATCATTAATTCATTATGGCGTATTGACTGTAGAATAGGAAGTCGGCTAAATGCAGCAAGAGGATCTGTTATCTTTTGTGCATTGAATTGTATCATATAACCGAGAGAGGCCAGTTAAGACACCCAAATCAATTCCAGTAATTCAAATAATCTAATTTGAAGAATTAAATCTGGCAAAAAATCAATTCTAAAATTTGTAATGCTAGAAAGCGAGAGGCTAAAATCCAATGAAATGCTCATACAATTTGAGCAAATTTGTCCTAGGATCAGTTGCATTTGTGAATAGCTTCAGATTTTATTTACTAGAATTAAAAAATAAAGTAAATATTTAACTTGTCTGTGTAACTTGTTTTGCACTACTTGTTCTAAGGACAATTGAAGATAATTAACCTGAAATCTGCATTAAAAAAATATTAATAATATTATTTTTTTAAAATGTTTATTATTTAATACATTTAATAAATATGTATTTAATATTATTTTATAATATTATTTCTTATTTTATTTTTAGGGCAACAAATGATGTTTGAATCAGCTGGTTTAGGATGGTTTAGCCAGCCCAATCTCACGGCAATTTTACGAGGTGGCTAATTCATACGAATTCGTACGACCTCACTCGTACAAATTTGTACGATTTTTGCTGAATCGTACGTATTTTACGAGTTGCCAATTCGTATGAATTTGTAAGAATGATCTACACCTAACCCCGCCTAACCTACCCATCACTGGGGTTTAGACAAATCGTGCAAAATCGTACGAGTGAGGTCATACGAATTCGTACGAATTATCCACCTCGTAAAATACATACAAATTGGTCATGAGATAGCATTGGTTTAGCTGCTATTTTTAGCTGAAATAGCACTCTGAATTTGAAATGCTGAAAACTTGAAGCATTTAATTGAGGTTTGAAGGGTATTTTTCCAAATATGCAGATGGTCTGCAATGTAACAGTTCACACAAAGATTAATTGATTGAAAGCCATTAAGCAGTCAGGCTTTTTTCCAGGGATCCAAGCAGCGTGTATGCTTTGAAAAAAGGGAGTGGCAAACATCACGTGAGATGAGTGTGTTGATCGAGAACAGCCTGCCTTCTGAGCCCCTTTTAAACATTTCTGGAAATCGTCTTTGACGAACTGAGAGGTCACGCTCACCCAGATCCTGGGCTTCAGTCAAACCTGACTGTCTTTCTACTGTCACGCTAGCTTGAGTGTCAGACCAGCCCTGAGCTGTTAGAAATAAAGCTAGTTCAATGTCAGCATTGGTAAAAGCTCTACAGATGAATATTGAATAGGAAAAGTCATTACAGCCCACAAGGTTTTGTTTTGTATTTCATTCAAGGTGCACAAAGAAGAACCATATCTGTTACCGGCTCCCACAGGGGAATATCATGCTTTATTCACTTTCTCGTCTCTGTAGGCCCAACATTCTCTTAATGTGAATGTCATCTGTTGCTAAAGAGAGCACACACTCCCATCCGAACCTGTCTGCTGTGCCATTGGCATGGTAATGGAGCTGTGACGCTGGGATCACATTAGTTAGCTCATATTGTATCTATGTAAAGTCTGCTTCACAAATGGTCAATTGAAATGAATAGCTGTGGGCGAGGGTTTCAATTGTCAGCCAGGTAACCGTGGCAACCGTGTAATGTAGGTGAATGTGCACTACACTGATGTGTGGGGATGAGAGTCTGGGTGATTAACAAGAATGACCTGATTTTTCATTGGGTTTGTTATTCATGTGGCAAATGCTTTTATCAACAATGACCGTGTATACATTTTATAATGTATGTTCCCTGTGAATCAAACCCGTGACTTCGTTATGAGCTATCTGTCTGTCTGTCTACCTATCTATCTATCTATCTATCTGTCTGTCTGTCTGTCTGTCTCAAATTATTTATTGGGTTTGATAATATTCTATGATAAATGGCATTTGAAATATATTTGGAATATAATGGCCAAGTTTGTTATTAAGACTACTTGTATTATTAGTATTGTATCCTAACTACAATTAATTTAGTATTTTATAATAGCATTTTTTCTTGTTTATTGCATTGACTAAATTAGATTTTGAGATTACAAGAAATATTTGAATATTTTATTTTTAAGATTTATCATCTTTTTAAGTATTAATTAGCCATATTAAGGATGTTCATGCTTTAGTATTGAAGGACATGGACAAGAGTAAAACAATAAGATCTGTACGTAAAATACATTTGAAAGTAGCAAAAATAAATGATGGTGATAGCGTGGTAAAAAAATTAAAAATGTTTCAAGATAGTTCTGTTGAGACCTTCATATAACAATAAGAAAAGCATTGAGATCTGTTAATAAAAACTGAAGTGCCCATAACTGATGAAACCTCCAACTGATATTTCTCTCTCTCTCCGCAGTATCCTCTTTGCCGACATTGAGGGCTTCACCAGTCTGGCTTCCCAGTGCACGGCCCAGGAGTTAGTGATGACCCTCAACGAGCTCTTCGCACGATTCGACAAACTGGCCGCCGTAAGTGTCCGCAGAACAGCCCACGCCCTCAGCCGAACAGCTTTTTTAGATGAAACGCGATGGCAAACTGAGATGTAATCATATTAATTCCGCTTACATCCCACTCACACAGCTGACAGGGATAGACAAGCCCTCCCTCCTGTCAGATGAGTGTTTGCGATCACGCTTCTCACACTGAGCTTCCCGCTCTTTTCCAGCTCAACTATCTCCTCGTTATCTCCACCAGTGGTGGTGACTCATCGCAGCCGAGTTGCCATGCATTCGTGCACGTACTCTGCTGCTGCAGAGAGATGCCGCTCAAAGGGGAAACCATCTGTTGACTGTTCAGATGTTTGCACACTTCACAAAACCTTCGAGCAAAAAGACAAAAAAGCATGCACGCGCACTTGGCCCTGATGATCAACAATAGAGGTTGTTGTATGGGCTGCGGGTTAAATGAAGGCATGCGCTGGGGTGACATTCAGGTGGCTGTCATAAGACCCAGTCCTGCTGCTGTGAGTCCTGTGCCCAGCCTGAGGCTTCCTCTGTTCTCCACTGGTTTCTTCTCTCCTGTTTTGATGACTAACAAATAGATACCTAGTACTCCAGCTTCAAAAAAAGGATGCAAAAACACCATAAAATGTCATATATACTATATTAGGCTATAGTGGAAGTCTTCGGAAATCATATAAGTAAATGATGACACTCTTCATTTTTGGTTTGAACTATTCTTTTACAAACTAAGATGAACAACGCTTAGGATAGTTCAATTAAAAAAAAATGGTCTCACTTTATATTAGGTGGCCCTAACTACTATGTACTTGCATTTAAATGAATCTTTTGATAAAATGCGTTTTTGTGTACATACATGTTTTTACATTGTACTTATATATTTTTTAAATATCTGCATGTTATTACATCTGTAATTAATTTATTATTACATATATAATTACACTGTTGACCCATCCCTTACATCTTAACCCACCTTTAAACCTACCCATACCACCAAACCTGTCCCTAACCTTACCCATATCCCACCACAATAGCAGGAGAAGTATTTTGCAATACAATATGAACACAATAAGTAGATTTTACTCATTTTTTGATGTAAGTGCATAGTAGTTATAGCCACCTAATATAAAGTTGGACCAGAAAATGACAATTATGTCATTATTTTTCACCCTTATATCATTACAAACCAGTAAGACTTTCTTTTTTTCCTTCCAAATTTTGAAGAATGAGTTGGTTGTTCTTTTCCATTCAGTTACAATGAATGCAGACTGGAGGTCAATTTTCATTTTTGGTTGAACTATTCTACAGTATTATCTGTTATCTGTTATATCTATTATATTGCGTTTTTCAAAATCCATTTCTAAGAACTTTTTGTATAGACTACTCATGTTTTCCAAGCAAAATATCAGGATAGATTGGGCTGGATTTTTGAATTCATGAAAGTGGGATGCCAAAACTACTACATAAAAAATACACTAGTAGACAGATTAAAATCTGACATTTCTAAGCCATTTGGGAACAGTTACGTTTTGAGTTTGTTTTCTCTTCATAAATCATATAAATCCCTATGAAAATCCACACCCTTAAAAGGAAAAACCATTTGCGGTATGTGAAATGGGAGAAAGGCTATATATGTAACACATCCCTGAATGGGATATCCAGTGTCACCCCCTAATGGCTATGAAATGACATGTGACACATTATTTCACTTTTGAGTGAAAGGTTTTATATAAAAAAAAAAAGCCAACTTATTGAACCACAGCAACTCAAACAGCTTTAATTTGATTATTGGGCTCATTGTTAATCTCGTTGCAGGAGAATCACTGTCTGCGGATTAAGATCCTGGGCGACTGCTACTACTGCGTGTCCGGGCTGCCCGAGGCCCGTGCCGACCATGCGCACTGCTGCGTGGAGATGGGTGTAGACATGATCGAAGCGATCTCGTGAGTATTATAGTGTTGATTCTGTTCATCAGACAGGAACAGCAAGGCTTTTGTGTCTTGTTTTAAATGCCTCACTGAAAATGTATTTCAGCCAGGAGATACAAAACAGATTCTATGGTGAATCACGACCTGGCAGCTTCCATGAAATGTTAATGTTAGTAATTAAAAATATTCTTATAACACTGAATGTGATATAGAATAAAGTACATATTATGTACAAGTGTATCTACATATACCTACTACTACACCTGTAAATAAACACACACACACACACACACACACATACACACACATATGTATGTGTATGTTTGTATATATGTGTGTGTGTGTGTGGTCCTGGTAAACCCTACGTTATGGGGACAAAATGTCCCCACAAAGATAGCAATATCTGAAATCCTTGTCCTTGTGGGGACATTTTTTGGTCCCCATAACGTAGGGTTTACCAGGACCACACACACACACACACACACACACACATATACAAACATCTTATAAATCATACAGAATGAATTTTTTTGAAAATCTAAAAATGCAGAGTTTCCTGTGAGGGGTAGGTTTAGGTGTAGGGCAATAGAAAATACAGTTTGTACAGTATAAAAACCATTATGCCTATGGAATGTCCCCATAAAACATGGAAACCCAACGTGTGTGTGTGTGTGTGTGTGTGTGTGTGTGTGTGTGTGTGAACAAAGGTGTGTTCAGTTCAGTCTTGTAAGAATAATTTTAATTAAGCATATTATTTTTACTATTTCATTAAAATATTTAGAATTAAACCTTAATCTTTTAAAACAATAAGACTAAATCTTAACAATTTTAGCTTTTTTACTATTTGTTTTTTTTAATTGTATAATTTTATATTTGTTATATCCCTATGCATTTTTTTCTTTCATGTGGTTGTTTATTCCTGGAAAATTGCAATGTCTTACATTATATTTTGAACGCCGTTGCCTCACTAAAGAATGAACCTCTTAGAAAAATAATAAAACAGCTCATATTATATTTAGTTTGAACTCCTTTGAAATGTCCATTGATCAATATTTTTTTAAGGTTAAGCACATCTTTTGACTGACTAACTCTTGAAAAAAACAAAAAACAAAAACAGGAGTTTCCTGCCCTGTTTTGTACCCTGTTCGTGAAACATGCTGTACAGCAGCACTGGACTGAATGAAAGTTCACAGAAGGGTTGAGTTGAGACAGAACACTTAATCTTATTTACCTGCTTTTACTAATCATGACTAAATTGTTATAAGCATTATGTTCTTCCTAGAAACTTTGAATTGCTCTCTATGAGTTTGTCCTGCTGTTCTAATTGGTCAGGTCAGTCATCGCTTAATTGAGTTGTTTCCAAGTTACTTGTCTCGCATGCATGTGGACGTGTCCACAGGCCTGACTTCTCTAATGTTCAGTGTCTCTAAGCAGTTGTTTGTTAAGGCAGGAATGGTGGTGTCTGGGTTTCTGCTCCAATGAGCACGTGTCTGTGTTTCTCTGAGCTGCAGCCAACCGGCCCAGCGCCCCATCACAGGAAGAGACCATTTTTCCGCAGACTTGCCTGTCATCCTCAATGTTCAAAAGAGTTTGATGGCTTGTTTGCCGTGTGACGTGGGGATCAGAATGTGCTGTGTTAACCTTGTTGATGTGGCCAGTGGAAAGGTGCATTTCAGGGTGTTCTAATCCACCTTGAGACTTTTCATATAGGGAAAAGTGGGATAAAATATGTCAGTGGGTAAGATTATGAATGATATCATATATTAAAATGTAGGAAATACTGTTACATTGGTCACACTGAAGAAGAGAGAGTTTGGAAAGAGAAACCAACCATTAAAAGAAAATTATCATATCCCCACATATTAAAAGCTACCTTGGCATCCACTGTGAATGAAATAGAAAGTAAACAGTAGAAAACAGAAAGTAAAAGTCTCATATTTGAATAATATGTTTATGGTCACATTTTTATTTGAAATGTAAATCACTAACAGATACACCTGGACATGTCACGCCACTTTCTTTAGAGATATTATTTCTATGAAGACACTCTCTTCTCATTTCAGTTGATAGCAGACACCATGAATTCTAATAAGGTTTAGTAGTTTTAAACTTGTTATACAGCTTTCACAGTTCTGACTAGTAACTGGAAGTTTAATATCAACTTTAGAGTATATTGTTAGTATATTGTTAATTTGATATATCAAAATATATGATGAACTGAATTAACATCAGGTATATCTGTGTTTTTTTTTTTTTGTCTCTGTTCTCCAGATTGGTGAGGGAAGTCACCGGCGTCAACGTTAACATGCGTGTGGGTATACACAGCGGGCGAGTCCACTGTGGGGTGCTGGGATTAAGGAAGTGGCAGTTTGATGTCTGGTCCAACGATGTCACATTGGCCAATCACATGGAAGCTGGGGGCAAAGCAGGGTGGGTTCATGAACTCTGGATTTTTTTTTTTTTTTACCCATGTTTTCTCACCTGAGCTCCCTGTGTCTCTTCACTTTTAAAATCTGAAAATGTGTTTTTTTTTCATTAACACAAGACAGGTTCAGACAAGTCTTTTAAGTCTCTTTCCAGTTATCTTTCTTCACAATAGCTTTGTTCGGAATAGCATACTAGGATAGTGCTTTCAGTAGTATGTACACTGTGCAAAGTGTTTACTACTACTATTATCAAAATGTCTAAATATGGTTAATCGTATAGTAAATTGTAGTAATTTTGCAATTGTCTAAAAATAAACATCAACATGAAGTAGAGAAAATAATATATATACACAAGTATATATTGTCGTTAACTCAAACTTAAAATATATTTTTTAAATTATATAAGCATTAACTATATTATACGCATTTTACTTTAGCAAGCTACCAAGACAACATTTCTCATTTTTGATTAGTTTTAGATATAGACATTTTAAAAAAAAAGACCAATACACAAAAAAATACTAAAATGAAAATAGAAAAATAAAATCAAAATTTAAAATATTAACAAAATCTGTAATAGTATATAAATAACAGTAAATTAACACTGACTTGATCTTTCATTTCATCACACTGGAAATAGAAGTAATGTCATACCAACATTTCCCTTTCTTAATTTTTTTTTTTTTTTTTTTTGTTTATTTGGACTGCCAAAGGTTAAGGCATTTTTATCTGAATTTGGATGCGAAACAAGGGTTTTATTTCCCAAAGTAGTAAATGAAGGCCACTTGCTGACAATAACTCAAACGTTTATTGCTTCATTATGTATTTCACACACTATAAAAAAATTGTAAGCAGCAGATACTCAATATTGAATACACTAGTGTTTCATTCCAAATATGGCGTTGCCATTCCAGGGCAACTTCCTGTCTTCATTTATGCCTCATGAAAGTTTTTTATTTTTTTATCATCTCAGGCGTATTCATATCACCAAGGCCACCCTGAACTATCTGAATGGTGACTATGATGTAGAACCTGGATTTGGTGGAGAAAGAAACGTCTATCTCAAGAAGCACAACATTGAAACCTACCTCATTGTGGGCTGCAGTCAGAAGCGGGTGAGACCTTTTTTTTTCTCCTCATCAACAAATGGTATCAGTTCAATTTTATAAATTCAGGTGAAATAAAACGTTTTAGAGTCTCCATTCTCTTGTGTATTTCGAATTACTTATTAAACTTTGTAACCTGAGACAGTTGAGGTCGACATGCTATGATTTTCCATTAATATTCTCAAGCAGAAACACCTAGCACTCAGGAATAGCATGACTCACATGATGCTGGGCAGCAGATGAATGCCAATAAGCTATGTGGATAAATTCAGGGAAATGTAATGTCAGAAGACAAGCTAGTTAATGACTATGACATTAAAAAGCATGGACCGTAATACTGCTCCTGTATTGTATTTCCCTTCACAGAAAGAAGAAAAGGCCATGATTGCTAAGATGAACCGGCAACGCACCAACTCGGTCACGCATAATAGCACACACTGGACAGATCGGCCCTTCTACAATCACCTGGGTGGCAATCAGGTTTCCAAGGAGATGAAGAGGATGGTGAGGAAGCTACACTTTTGAAAGGGCCGCATTAGCCACCCTTGTAGGATGAGAACATTATCTGAGTGCTGAAAACCAGTTGGTTTGCATTTACTCTAATTGCTGTGTCTAAAACCCATTACCACCTCTGTTGGAGGATAAGGTCTTTGACAGGGGAGGCTTTTTGTACCATGTGTTAACTAAGCCAAAACAATCCCAAGGACATTGCTTTAGGGCCACATGTAAAGGGCCTCATGCCCTTTGTGTAGTCCCTGTTTTTTCATTCAGTTCTCAGCTCTTCCCCGGCTCTGGAACCCAAAGGGAACGGCCCTCTAATTAAATAAAGCTGGATTGCCTCACATACCTCCCTAAGGGATTTAATCAGGCAAAGTGGAACCAGCAATTAGTTCCTGTGAGCTCCATGGGAATACCCTTTATCTTTTCTTTTTTGTCTGAATCACCTGTTCCTTCTCGTCTTGATTAACATAGTAAGAAAGAACACAGAAATCCAGCATGACTTGTCCTCGCTACAACTGATATGCTTCAGACTCAGTTATCAAACAAAACTTGACTGGAATGTTGATGATTATAACAAGACATGTCTACCGTTTAAATTTACAGTAATATGTAATTTTTTTCTATGTTAGAAAACCTTTTCCAATCCTCCAATCCCAGCTTAATATACAACTGGAATTAGGTTGTTAAAGCTATCCATTCTCATTTCTGTTTGTTACATATTAAAATTAAAGTGAGAAACAGAATATATATATATATATATATATATATATATATATATATATATATATATATATATATATATATATATAAAAACAAAAATCTAAATTCAAAGTATTACCAAAAACTATATTTCTATATTAAAAAACCTTTTCCAGTCCCAGTTTAATGTACAGTTGGAATTACCCTTTCAATTGCTTGATGACACAGAATCTTGTAGAATTTTGTGATTTTAAATATTCCAACATAAATGTGCCACATTAGTTTTCAGCCAATTATTAGGGCTCTAGAAAACATCTAAGATTCTATAATTAAATACAATTTGAAAGATCGTGGTCAGTAAGATTTTTTTTCCACCAAGGGTGCATTAAATTGATCAAAAGTGAGAAAGACATTTATAATGTTTCCAAAAAATTCTATTTCAAATAAATGCAGTTTTTTAAACATGTTTTCCACAAAAATATTAAGCAGCACAGCTGTTTTCAACATTGATGATAATAAGAACTGTTTCTCAGCATATTAGTATGATTTCTGGATCATGTGACACTGAACTCTAGTGTAATCAACTTTGCCATCACTGGAATAAATTGCATTTTAAAACATTAAAATAAACTATTGTAATTGTAATACTATTTTAACATTAATAGAAAAAAAATGTAGCCTCGGTGAGCATAAGAGACTTCTTTACAGACCTCAAACTTTTTGAACGACAAAACAGAGAGAGAGCAGTATGTTTTGAATTTTTAGAAAGTTGTTTTATGAAAATAAATGGTGTAGTTACACAATCCACCAGCAGGGGGTTGGTAAATATTGTATTTTGCAGTTGGAATGTGTTTGTCCAACTAACAGCAGATAGTGGGAACCTGTTTGTAATTATTTGTGCAGTTCCGTTTGATAGTGGCACAGATAAATCCCGCTCGATATATCCTGCTGGAGCTCAGACTGGCATGTAATTGCCAGATATCTGTCCACGCCTACACAAACACCGAGCATTGATGAAGGCAGATAAACATGCGGTGTATTCTGACGAATAGATTATCTGTTTCATAATAACAACAGCACCTGTTTTTGTCTGTTGTATTGTCTAGAGGCTTGCGTTGGCCCAGAAGGTGTTGCTCAGTCGAAGGAGAGAAACAAATGGAGTAACACATCAACATACTGACTGGGTCATAGTCTCTGTCGAGTGAATACATGCAGGCCTGTGTGTGGGAGCGCATCTGAGTCTCTTGAGACTATAAATTTAGTGACTGTTATTATGCATCTAGCAACTTGTCTCATGGATGCTTTTTACTCCCATAATTTAATATTTAGTGGTTAGAAATTACCATTAAAATGGTCAGTTGATATTTAATGGGAACATTCAGTCTGTTCCTTGACCCATATATCTGCTATTTTTGATATATTAAGTATGTTTAGCAGTTGCTTTTATCCAAAGCACTTATTGTAGAGAATGGGGTTCTCATATTACTGGTTTTCAGAAGTCAATACCAATACAAGTCATTTTAAAAAGTAATAAAAAACTAAATTTCTATACTAATACAGCAAAAACTAAAATGTTTGTGGTATGTTCTGGACACACTTGAATTTGATTTTTTTTTTTAATGGTCTTTACACCTAAAAAGCGTGTTTGTTTTTTTTGCAATAATGCAAGTTATTTTAGCCAACATTTGTATATGCTATGTATCAAACTTGTGCTGCCTGTGTAAACCGACCAGATGTCTTTGTAGGCAGTATCTATTTTTTGTGTAAAATCATACTTAAACCCTTTGAGGAAAAGACAAAACACTAACCGCTAAAGCACATGAGAAACATGAGCCTATTTGGTTTCCTCTCCATGTTTCCCATGTCCTCCTACCATGATAAATCAATGCCTCATCAGCCAGCTCTGTTTACTTCTGTTCTCAGTGGGGTCTGAATTTAAATTCCTCCAAAAAAGCTTGTGGTCATAAATCAAGCCACCTGAATCAGCTCTCAGCTTGTTTATACTCAATGCCAGTCATCAGTGCAGTAATAATAAATTCTCAGTCTCACAGCAGTTCTCTGTTTTCAACATGCAAAGTCTTTCCATGAATGATTGTCTTTATTCTTGAATATTTCTTGTATTCCCCAACCCCTCCTTTCTCTCTGTGTTTATCTTTTGTTACTGCATTTGTCACTGTTCTGTTATTTGCAGTTTGACAGTATATGAAATTAATAGAGATTTATGCTTTTTTTGGAATAGGGTGTTGGGTAAATCATTGTTTTTTTATTACTCTAACAAGAAAAGACGTCTGTGAACGTTTTACGGGGAATATAGCTTTTGAATTTGCTCAGTCTCTTTAATCGAGGAGTTTTATTACTTTATTTGGGGTCCTCCAGAAGGGGTCACTGTTGTGCTGATTGTACAAATGCAGACGTTCTCATCCATTCTGAATTGATGTATAATGCATTTTCTCTTCCAATTTTGTTGCAGGGATTTGAAGATCCCAAAGACAAGTGAGTATATGGAACACATATTCATGCCGCCACCCTGCATGCCAATTCTTTTATTAATAGTTGATTACAGAATTTATCTCGTATACACTACTGTTCAAATGTTTGGGGTCAGCAAGATTTTGGAAAGAAGTTTCTAATGCTTACCATTTATTTGCTAAAAAATACAGTAAAAACAGTAATATTGAGATTGTCATTACTGTAGTCTTCAGTGTCGTAGATTAGAAATCATACTAATATGCTTATTTGCTGCTCAAAAAAACATTTCTTCTTCTCATTATTATTATTATCGGTGTTAAAAATATTTTTGTGGAAACCATGACCATTTTCTGGATTCTTTGACGAATAGTTCAAACGCACTTGAACATGCACTTAAACATTTTATAATAAATGCCTTTACCCTAATTTTTGATTAATTTAATGCATACTAATTTCTTTCAAAAATAAAGTATTGCTGACCTCAAGTTTTGAAAGGTGCATATGTAGCTTTGCATTATGTAACATTAAAATAATTAAAACTAATATTATGAAACATATAGTGCAGACTTTTAAATGTTGTTGAATGCGGTTCATTCAAAGCAGTTTATTGGTTATAAAATCTCTGACTCTGAATGCATCAGCTGAATTATATATCAATCAAGCAAGTACTTCAGCAACAAAATTCTACTGGTTTTGTTCGGTGTCATGTAAGTAGGGCTGCTGAATATGGGGGGAAAACTGCAAAATGGATAAAATGGCTGAAAAGGAGTTAAGTCTACTACAGTTGTTTGTAATTAAAACCTATTTAATCATTCTAACTCTAAGCTGGAAGAACAAATGGAAAAAAACACACAAGGGACAGGGGTGGTGGTAAACTTTGTGAAAGATGTGCATTTATTGTTGTCAGAAAACTGCTGAGCTGTTGGCACAGATTCTATGCAGACCTACTTAAGACACTAAAATATATTCAAATGTGATTGAACTGCCTGCTACCAATGAACTAATCAACACATGCATGTAGTTTGAGCACATCCATCACTTTTCCAGAGGTGTTGAAAAGTATCAGAACCTAGAATCCTGGGTCTCTTGATACTTATGCATGTATCACTGTACTTGTATTAACTAGTCAGCATTTACCTAAATGTGTGAATACAGATATGCAAGCCAGTTTGCCTCTTTAGGCAATTCATCATCAAACCTTATACTGAGAGACTACAAACCTATTATATGTCCATTTTGACACTTCTCTGTATTTGAGTTCAAATGCAGAACCTAGTTTTGCTGATGTGATTTAGTTTCTGAATTGCATGAACATGATTGCAAGGCCTTGAGCTCTTTAGCAGATGATCTGTGCTTTTTTTACGTAAATAACACCGTTTTACTGACAGTCATCCAAGGCTAACCATGGTGATTCTGAGCTGCCCTTGGTGCCTCTGCCTTTTGGTGGTCTAACTTTATAGTAATAAGTTATAGTAGTAAGTTAAAGGATAACTAAGAGGGAAGGAAAACTGTGTCTCGTCTTGTTATCTAGACATTTCATTTTCAGAAACACGCAAGAAAACCTAAACCCTGAGGATGAGGTGGACGAGTTTCTAGGCCGTGCAATTGACGCTCGAAGCATCGACCGATTACGGTCCGAACACGTCAAGAAATTTCTGCTGACCTTCCGAGAACCTGACCTGGAGAAGAAGGTATGACTTACATGACTAGCTTCAATGAAAAGATAAATCTTAACACAACAAATTGATCTAGCTAATGCAAATCCACACAATATTTTGTTTCTTCTGTGAACCACAAAAAAGGATAAATTTAGAAAAATGTTCACACTGCTCTTTTCCATTCATTGAAAAAAAATTGTTGAAATAATATATGAAATAAAATAAAATAGCAACTTACTGAAATAAGATGGTGTACTAAAGTTACTAGAACTAAAACCGAAATAAAAATAAAGCTAGATAGAGATAAAAAAAAGTCTAACAAAAATGACAAAAGCGTGTAACAAAATTAATAAAACCTTAAAATTTAAACTCAAATTATACTAAAATACTAAATAGTAAATCGTATTTAATAAATGCTAAAATAACAGCTGTCAAGACCACAGGTGTCAAGCTCCAAAAATGGCACACACACAAAAAAATCCACTATAAAAGTAGTCTATGCAAGTTATGCACTATATGAAGGCTTCTTGTAAAGAATAGGCCAAAATTTTTCACATTGTTGTCCACTGAAAATCAGTTGATCATTTAAGTGTGTTTTTATGCCTTTCAAAATATAGTTATAAGCATATGATTTATAAAAAAAGAAAGTATAGTTGGCAGTTCTTCTGATTTAAATGCGTCATCAAGCTGACATTTTCTAACCTTCTAGAGATTTTGTTGTAAATTGCATGACTTGTGAGCAGGAACTAACAATTTAATAGATCATGAGTTGATGTAACTGGTAAATTGTTCCTTCAGTCGCATAGCAAAAAATAGGGCAAAGAGCCAATCAGAAGTCCATTATAGAACTGTTGTACAGAAAAAAATATTCAGCATAGCTCAAAGATGTGGCACGCTGCTAAGATGAATAGAGGCAATGAAATTCAAGGTCCAGGTTCAGAATGAGTCAGAGACTGACGTCTTTAAAGGTGTTACCTTTAAAGCATTTGTCACCACTGACCTCCCCCACCTCAGAGAGATGCTAAACTTTCCCAGAAAAGATGGAGGTTTTGTCACACGTAGGAGACTAAGTTTCTTTGTAAAGATAGTGATGAAACAAATGTTTCTCTGGGTTTCCTTTGCATTTTGCGTTCTCATCCTCCGTCTGCAGTCACATCCACTTTTAGCTTGTTGTGCGCCGGTCTTCATACGTCTGGCACTGATCACACGACGCTTTCAGAGACTTGCTTCCAGTTTGTAGTGGAGATAATTATTGCTTTTGTTGCTTCCATTGTCTGTGTCCAGAACGTCTATTTTAGGCTCATGAATGAAGCAATTATCTTCCATATTCTTTGTTGAAGAGTTATCTTCCATAGTCTTTGAAGAAATATACTTGATATTATTTTTTAGTTATTTACTCGACTGTTCAAATGTTTGGGGTCAGAAAGATTTTTGTTTTTGAAAGAAATAGTTTTATTTAGAAAAGACGCACTATAGTACATTGATCAAAGCTGACAAAGACATTTACGATGTTACCAAAGATATCTATTTCAAATGGTTTTCTTTTTAACTTTCTATTCATCAAAGAATTCTGAAAAACTGTATCATGTTTTTTTTCCACAATTATTCAGCAGCACAACTGTTTTCAACATTATTAAGAAATTCTGAGAACCAAATCAGCATATAAGAATGATTTCTGATGGATCATGTGACGCTAAAGACTGGAGTTTAGTTTTTTTTTTTGTTTTTTTTTTAAACAAACTAAGCACAATTGCAGCTGAGTCACACAAACAGTTTTTATAGCCTATATCTAATATTTTTCAGGGTTTCCATCACTGTGGAAAACCTGGAAATGTTAGGAAATTTTACAGTTGTGATTTCCAGGCAAAAACTTATATTATTTTTTTTGTAATTGTACTCAGATAAAATATTTAAAGGGATAGTTCACCCAAAAAATTTAAATTCTGTCATTAATTACTCTCAATTAATATTGCTGACTGTGGTGGGTCAAAAAGCTCTCAGATTTCATCAAAAATATCTATTATCTATTACAGGTTTGGAATGACATGAGGGTTAGTAATTAATGACAGAATTTTCATTTTTGGGTGAACTATCCCTTTAATGGGCTTAAAATAGCTTTTTGTGTGTGCAATATCTGTAAAATATTTTTAAAAATCCAGTTATCCCAAAGAACTGGCAAAGTTAAAGAAAACCATTTGACTGGGAACCCTGGTTTTTCAGTACAAACTGAAGTAAACAATGAACATTAACACATCCACTCCTCTCAGTTGGTAAAACACTACTTGCTTTCACATGCTATTTGAACTGTATTTGTAACCCCACTCTTTTCTCTCCCCTTTCCTCACCTTCTCTCAGTACTCAAAACAGGTAGACGCCAGGTTCGGAGCATACGTAGCCTGTGCCTCCCTCGTCTTTTTATTCATCTGCTTCATTCAAATCGTCATTGTGCCACAGTAAGTACACTTCAGTTAAATACCTGATCCTAGCAAATGTTTTCTGGTTCATTCAAACAAGCCAAAGGCTTAGAGAAGGTTTTGTTTGATTTTGAATGGGAATGTCACATAGCCTTCATACACAGAAGCTTTCGTTCATTTCGACTTTGTAAAGGTGAAGACAGTTAGTACCTGAGCAGCCAAAGCAGGTCTTTCCTCTCCCTTAGACCCTATGTTAATTATGACATATAATAATTGTTTAAAATGACAGTTATTTTCTATTCACCTTTTTTCCTCTCTACACCTGTTTGTTTCTCTGCAGCTCTGGGTTGATGGTTGGCTTCTATATGTTGTGCCTCATCCTCCTGATGGCCGTCATGTTCATCTCAGCCATTTACTCCTGTTTTGGGGTGAGTGAAATGTTGGTATTGTACGAAATTTAGCCTATATAATATCAGTGCAATGTTCTGAAATTCTGAATAATAGTAATTATTTTTATAGAATAAAGAGGACAAACCTTGAGCAACATGACATTTACAACAATGCAGGAAAACACAAAAACCCCCTCCTCAGCCCTAGAAAACAATACATCTTAACACGTCCTTCACAGACCATTTCTGAACACTCTTACAGACACATCATCGCTAAATCCAAGTGTTTATCAACCTTCAAATTCTCCACTAAAATAACCTGAGCGGGTTTGATTGATATTGGGCTTTTGGCTGCGTAACTTTGAGTAGGTCTCCAGAGACAATGAGTCACACAGAGCAAAGCCAGAGACACAATAAAGCGCTGGCAGCTCATTTGTGCACACTGAGGTGGAACTGTCATTGCATTGCTCCATGGGCGGCAAGGGGCGTCGCAGGTCTTTCCTTAGAGATGCTGTGGAATTGGATTCTGAACTTCCTGACCCGTAAAAAAGTCTTTCATAAAAGCCTGTTCTACAAAATCTCTGCAAACCCACAAGATCCATAAGGTCTTTTATCTTGTTTTATAGATATTATATATATAATATATATATATTAGGGCTGCCCTCGACTAAGGATTTTTCTGGTCGACTAGTAGTTGTTCATTTTAAGCATTAGTCGACTAATCGCACGTTTATTAATAAACCATTTAAGTCATTATAATGAGCCTTTAAATGCCTACATAGCCTATAAGCTCTCAAGCACACGCATAAAGCTTTCCACAGCGCACCAACAGAAGTAATGATTATGAACGTGTCAGGGAAAAACAGTAAGGAGACTGCATTAACATTTTAATAATTTGATAAGCTAGTAGTAGTAGTAGTTTCTTTGTTTTCGGCTTAAGAGATTAAGTCGGCGACACTGACTCGTCTTCTCCGCAATAGGCTAGTGGATGCACCTGTATGCATGTTTCATACGGATTACTTAATCTGAGAACATTTGTCTTCCATTTGAATTGGTTTATTTGTAAGTAGACATTTCACTCTCTATAGATATATTTTTAATGTCTGTAAGGCAAAGATATACACAGAGTTTCGTGCGCAAGTTCACAGACGGCAGAAAGCGCATATATATATATATATATATATATATATATATATATATATATATATAAAAGATGAACTCTAATGTCACCAAGACTGCATTTATTTAATCAGAAATACAGTAAGAACAGTAATATTGTAAAATATTATTACAATTTAAAATAACTGTTTTCTATTTGAATATATTTTCAAAGTGTAATTTATTCCTGTCATGGCAAACCTGAATTTTCAGCAGCCATTGCTCCAGTCTTCAGTGTCACATGATCCTTCAGAAATCATTCTGATTTATTGCTGTAGAAACATTTTGTATTATTATCAATGTTAATAATATTTCAAAGTATTTTTGTGGGAATGGTGATACTTTTTCAGGATTTTTGAGTAGAAAGTTCAAAAGAAAAACATTTTAAGTTTACTTTTAATATACTTTTATTTAAAAAAAACAAAAAAAAAACAAGAAAAATGTGATTTTCATCATGTGACTGCATTAAATCGTTCTCAGATACTGTTGAGTTGTGTTTAGTAATATTGTGAAACTCAATTCATGTTTCTCTCTATTGACAGTTTTTCCCTGTGCCTCTGCAAACTCTATCCAAAAGGATTGTTCAGTCCAGACTCAACAGCACCCTGGTGGGGGTTTTTACAATCGTCCTGGTCTTTCTCTCCGCTTTCATTAACATTGTGAGTCTCACAAGTCTTAACCTCAGGATTCTGTGCCTTAATGCCTCTGATATTTAGTTATTTCATGCAATAGTGATACATAAACTATGTAGCCATATAGTCATGCAACTAACACTTAATCTGTCTCACAATATTTAACGAATTACGGGAGTAAAGACAGAATTGCAAAAATAGAAATCTTTAGTTTTGCAATCATGTTGCTGGTGACACTGAAATCATATGCTTTGTGTAATTGACTGTTGACATTGACGTGCTTCACAGATCTGTAGTGGTTAATTAAATTAAATACTGTCACTTGTCTTCATCTGAGAAACGTTTTCATCTGTCCTTTAGTTCACCTGCAATACGGATGACCTGAAGACATGTTTAGGGAAAGAGTTTAACATCAGCCCCAGTGATGTGAATGCTTGCCATGTCCGCAGCTTTTCCTTCAACTACACTCTCTGGTCTCAGGAGAGCCTCTGCAACAGCTCGTCCCCCGCCTGCAATTTCCCAGAGGTGTGGCACTGTTCTCAGACCAGTTCGGTTTTGTAGTTTTGTGAGAATTTGCTGAAAATGTATTCACCCTCGGACCATCCAAGATGAGTTTGTTGCTTCATCAACAGATTTGGAGAAATTTAGCTTTACATCACTTGCTTACAAAAGGATCCTTTGTAGTGAATGGGTGCCGTCAGAATGAGAGTCCAAACAGCAGATCAAAACATCACAATAATCCACATGACTCCAGTAGCATGTTTGTAATAAATCCATATTCAAGATTGTTTTCAACTTCGATCCATTGTTACCAGCTGAAATTCAAGTCCCCTATCCATAATATTGCTTTCTCTAGTGAGAAAGTCGTCTTGTCTGAATAAGGAGCGAAATATCCATAGATCAAAAACAGTTCTAAACAAATATGTTTTGGATTTTGATGTGAGAGGACAATAGGGGATGGACTTTTTCACTGGAGGAAGAGTTATTATGAATTAAGTTAAAATGTCTTGATGGATTTGTTTATTACAAATGCGCGGCTTTTCACCTCACAAATTTTGATGAATAAACAAACTCATATTGGATGGCCTGAGGGTTGAGTATATTTTCAGCAAATATTCATTTTTGGGTGAACTATTCCTTTAAGTAGTCAGTGAGCAGCTACTGACTCGTTTGGGCCAGCTTGAACCAGTTAATAGCACCATGTTCCAAGTCGATATTTTTCAGCAGTGATAGGCCTTTCCATTTATTTTTCATAGCTGAAATGCTTGTCTTTTGATGAATCATATATGGAATAAGATAAGGGGAGAGCAAAAGACTAATGTCTGAATGTTTTTCTCTTTCTGCAGTATTTCTCTTCATGCGTGCTGCTCAGTTTACTGGCCTGCTCAGTGTTCCTACAGGTCAGCAGTATTGGTAAACTCTTCCTCATGCTCTTCATTGAGATCCTGTATGTGCTTATCATGGAGGTGCCTGAGGTCAGCCTTTTTGACAACGCGGATCTACTGGTTATGGCCAATGCCATGTGAGTATCTAGATTTTAGCCAAGTAGCACAGCATTATCATCCTTTATAATCATATATTTGTAGCAAATATACTTTTTTTTTTTTTTTTTTTTTGAACGTTAAGGTTATGTCTTGTGATATGGTTGTTTTTTTTTCTTTCTTTTTTTATTATGGATGGTTGGAACATATCCCTACCAAATGCTAAATATTCCCTAGCATTTTTTCTAGATCACAGTTGTGACTGAATGTACTGTAATATACACTACCATTCAAAAGTTTGGGGTCGGTAAGAATTTTTTTTTAAATGTTTTTGAAAGAAGTCACCAAGGCTGCATTTGTTTGATCAAAAACAGTAAAACGGTAATATTGTAAAATTTTATAGTTTAAAATAAGTAATTTCTATTTTAAAATGTAATTTATTCCTGTGATGGCAAAGCTCAATTTTTAAACTTAATTGCACTTGGTCTTCAGTGTCACGTGATCCTTTAGAAATCATTCTAATATGCCGATTTTGTGCTCAAGAAACATTTATTTTCAGTGTTGAAAGCATTTGTTCTGCTTAATATTTTTGTGAAAACCCTGACCAAAAGCATTTATTGGAATGTAATGTATCCTTGCTGAATAAGTTTTAATTTCTTTAACAAAAAATCTTACTGACCCCAGACTTTTGAACAGTAGTATAAGTAGACACATTATCAGTTTTCTACATTAATAAAATTACTGTAATTCAATCAACTTTAGCTTACCACCCTTGCTAATGAATCCTGTTGTGTGTTTACTTGCTGATTTGTCTTATCAGTTCTACTGAGTCTATCTTAAAGATAAAAGTCAGCTGTGCTCTATCCCTCTGATACATTTGCTTTTTCCTTGTCTTCACAGAGAGTATATTAATGGAACAAGGTAAGATAAAATCAATGAAATTGAGACACTGATCTCAAAGAAGTGCCAGTGAGCCTGTTGTTTTCATTGCATGACCATGAAGATTCCTGTCACCACAGGAATAAATCAAATGTGTGACCGTGTAGCCTGATGTAGTGTTGTGATATGATATTAATCACATTAACAGATTAACATGTACTTGATTTGATTTGAGCGCTTTAGATCATCATGCTGTTTGCCTTAATGTGTGAAAATTGTTGACACTCAGTGCTCTGTATGTTGCAGCTGTGCGATAGACACCCGGGTTCCTCTAAAGATCATGACTCCAGTTGTCATCACAGTTTTTGTGCTGGCTCTCTACCTTCATGCACAGCAGGTGGAGTCTACAGCCAGACTAGACTTTCTCTGGAAGTTACAGGTGTGTTTATCTGTGCATGTAGATATGTTGTGAAAAGCTATGTATTGCTGTCCAACAAATCAGTTTGTCAGATACATTTCCCCACTCTTGCTTCTTAAACATTTTGTTGTAGCTTACACCACTGTTCAAAAGTTTGGGGTCAGTAAGAATTAATTTATTTTGTTTATTTATACATGGGTAGAAATCAGCATAACTGTACAAAGCAGCACTAAATCAGCATATTAGAATGATTTATGAAGTATCATCCGACAAGGAATAATGGAGTAGTGATTGCTAAAAATTCAGCTTTGAACTATAATTAATATCTATATTCCAATAGTTTTAAATAGTAATACTGTAGCATTACACAATATTTCTGTATTTACTGCTTTTTTGATCAAATAAATGTAGCCTTGGTGAGCAAAAGAAACTTCATTAAAAGCATTTAAAAACAATCTTACCAACCCCAAACCTTTCAATGGTAGTATATAATGGTGAATTTATGTAATGTTTACATATATTGCTGTCAGCATTAAAGCTGCATATTGATCCAGTCTGGCTTTCAGTGTTGCAACAATGCAGCATTTATGAAGTTGTTTTCTCTACCTTTCTGTTATTTGTAGCATCATCCTCTATTTTTTTATATTCACAGGCCACAGAGGAGAAGGAGGAGATGGAAGAACTTCAGGCCTACAACCGTCGGCTTCTCCACAACATCTTGCCCAAAGATGTGGCCGCACACTTTCTGGCGCGCGAGCGGCGGAATGACGAGCTGTATTATCAGTCGTGCGAATGCGTGGCTGTCATGTTTGCCTCTATCAGCAATTTCTCTGAGTTCTATGTGGAACTGGAGGCCAATAATGAAGGTGTGGAGTGCTTGAGACTACTCAACGAGATCATCGCTGACTTTGATGAGGTACAGCGATTTCTGACAAACCTTAGAACTGTTGCGATGCTTTTAAGCTACTTTTAAGTGCGGTACAGTACAGCTGGCTAACTTTCTAGCATTTACTTTTTTAAAACTTATTTATAAAAGCTGCAGTAGGTGATGAAAATACTATCAATCAAGTAAATAATAATAATAAAACAAAAAAATAATAAAAACAATCAATTTAAAGTAATTTATAAATGCATCTTATTCATAAAATATGTATGTGTTTATTAATGTGTTTTTATTTATTAGTATCTATTAATAAATAAATGGAAAACAGCCTCTTTTTTAAAACTAGATTTATACTATATTTTAGTTCTTGCATTAAAGATTTTTCATTTTCTTTGCAACAGTTGGTCTCTATTTAAACCTGTGTGTGAAACCTGGATCTTCACATCTTTCTAAGCTGACTGTATTCTTACAAATGTAGAAGTTTATTACCTTCTCATTTCTAGATGAAAGTCATAACCTCATTTCACTTTTCTTGCAGATCATTAGTGAGGATCAGTTTCGTCAGCTAGAAAAGATCAAAACCATTGGCAGCACCTACATGGCCGCGTCTGGGCTTAATGACTCCACTTATGATAAAGCAGGAAGGTCACACATTCGCGCTCTAGCCGACTACGCTATGCGCCTCATGGACCAGATGAAGTACATCAATGAACACTCTTTCAATAACTTCAAAATGAAGATCGGTAAGGATTTGGCTTAGCCACTCTTAAATTACTACCAATCAGCTGCCTTATCTATATAATTTTCATTTGGTTCATTTTATGAAATAGTCCCTTTACCCATGCAAAAAGACTTTCTGTAGAAATTTTACATTCTGTCAGACAAAGACTTTCATAGAATGACCCATGTATTTTACTGTTGTAAAATGACAAGCATGTTGTCATGAGAGCTCATAGATTACCTTGTACTGTAGGTCTCAATATAGGTCCCGTCGTGGCTGGTGTCATAGGGGCTCGTAAACCGCAATATGACATATGGGGAAATACTGTGAATGTAGCCAGCCGTATGGACAGCACTGGGGTACCTGAGAGAATACAGGTGAGATGCATTCTCTGTGATTGTCCAGATATCCTATATGTACTGTAGGGTCTAAAGGATTGAGTCCACATTGAAAATCTGCTGTTCAAAATCTAAATTAACCCTGGAAATAAGTTGCTGAAAAAGTGTAAACAAAGAAACATAATGTGAAATGATTAACAAATATTTAATGTTGAGTGCTGCTATTTGATGTGGTTTATTTAACTTTTCACTTAAATAGTTATTATTGATAATAATAAGACCTACATCTTGAAAAAAGTCTGTTTATTTGCAATAAATGCTTAATATTACCCAATTTGATGATATTGAGTTCAAAAATATAATTAAATAATAAAAAATTAATAAAATGAATAAAAATAAAATAAACAAAATATTTAAAAAAACTTTCACACTGTTTTTTCACAAATTAAAAATAAGGATTTTTCAGATCATTTTTTTCTCTGTTGCACTTATCAGAATAACAAAAGAAAGTGAGTGGAAAAATGGAAATCAGCCACTTTTCACATTTATGAATGATGTTTATAACATTAATTTTTAATGATGTCTTGGGAATAATTTATAAATGTGAAAACAGTCTAAAAATTGAACAGTTGTAATCTGGCTCAGAGGCAGATAGAAATCATGTCTTTTGGCAGTTTTTCTGGTGATTAAAGGATAATACAAAACTTCTTCAGCTTGCAAATGGTTGTCAGAAGCAAACGAAATGAATGCACATAGTTTGTGAAAAAGTGTGATGTGCTGAAGCAAAACAGGCACTATTTTTGAAATCAGCACCTCAAAATTAGTAATAAACAAGTATTAGAAAATATGATGCAGAGCGGTATAATATAATTGGAAATAAATACAGAATTTTAATTTTAAAAATGTAGCTAACTTGTAAAGTATTTATCATTTTAATTTTTTAAAAATGTAAAACAAAAGCATTTTCACTTGTGGTCTCAGGTTTAGATCAGTAAATCTGACAATTCTTCTTTACAAACTCTTCGGTCCTTTGTAAATACTCATGTGCTCTTAATTTCTCTCTGTATCAGGTCACAACTGACCTCTACCAGGTTCTCAGCTCCTATAACTACACACTGGAGTGCAGAGGTGTTGTGAAAGTCAAGGGCAAAGGAGAAATGACAACCTACTTCCTTAATGGAGGACCCAACAACAGTTAACACTCAACGTCTGATATTCAGAACATTTTTGAGATGATATATGGACGAGACGCTGTGGGCCGGGCCAGCCAGGCTGTAGAAAGGCATCCTCTTGGACCAATCACAATAGGATTTGTTCGGAAACAGCCCTCAGCCAGTCTAAAAGTGGCCTCTTTGCACACTGAGACTTCATATAGGATTAACAGAGGGCTTTGGCCCCTTTATTTAAGGCATGGAACAGCTCAGAAAGACGGTTCATCCTCAGAGACCAAAGAAACAAAGGAATCTCAAGGCATACAAAGCAGTTCTCCCGGTCTTATATTTCTTATATAGCCAAGAGAGGACAGATGAACTGCATTCTCTGCACCTGGCTTTGGCGCTCTCAGGTGTGGTTGGACTGCGATCTTACTCCACCGACTGGTACCGGTGGCTCCAAAACAAAACTGCATGAAAACACTGAAGCCAATATACCTGTAAAACACATGTTTTATGTGTATATGATTCATCAGTGTATGTAAAGAGTTCTGTTCATATGGTCTTGTTGCGTTCAACACTGTCTAGGTGATATCACAGTAGATAGAGATATCACAATGAGCTAATATATGGTAGGAGACCATAGTGAGCACAGCAGCTCTACAAACCCTTTATGGTTTCCTGAACTTTGCTGCAGCGACTGTGGTTGTTACTGGTAAGGGAGCTAGCGTTGACAGTGTTACCTCTGAACGATCTAGAGTTGAGAATAAAGCCCCGTTCATGCCGCCGATGACTTGAAACGACCCGAAGTCATTCATTTTCAGTGTTGGGATTTGCTCAGGTCCAATTTAGACCAACTTGACAGAGCATGTCAATCTGTTTTCAGTCAGAAACTTTAGTCGAGAATCATTTTGACTAAATTTTGTCCTTGCAGTCAGCCATTTATGTCTCTAATCATGTGCAGGGTCAGTATTTAAAAAACAATACATATGACAGTTAAATGTATGTGGACCCAAATAGGCCAGCGTTTATGCTTTCGGCAAAGATAAATGGCTGTCCACATTGACAAAGAGCACATACTGATTCTCGTTCATCTTTAACATGATGCATAATGCACTGTTACAACTTAAATACAAAAATACATTTTTCTTCCAGAATGTTCAGTTTTGCAGTGTAAACTAGTTTGTTGTCAATAAGAAATGAGACTGAGCAAGCAAGCAACCAGTGCGGCGGATGGTGACATGCAAGTCGCTGGTGGCATGAACAGGGTATGTGACTGTCTGTTCCAAACATAAATTTAAATGGTCAAAACTACAGACACTTGTATACACTGAAAACACTTTTAAGGACAGAGGAAAACGGTCAAATATGGCTGTTTTTGTATTTTTAACATTTTATATTTTGACTCCAAATGCCAAACTGTCAATGCTATTTTAGATTATATATTTTATACATTAATATATTAGAATGCTGTCTATAAATACACATATATATATATACATAATGGAACACTACAATCCTGCACATTTGAACGGGAGGGAGAGATTTTTAAGTGTAAATTATCAGTCACCCTTTTCTGTCGCTGCATCCATTTGGATAAAATCAGTAGCTAGCCTTGTAACCAAGTAAGCAGAATATGTTTGGCCTTTCTCCAAAAAGGGTTTCTGTATCCTGTCAAGTACACTACAATGTAATTATGAGTAGAAAATGGATTTGCAGGAGGCGAAATGGCAATTGAGTGTTTCAGAACAGCCACAGTCGTTTAAAGCTTGGCAAACACATCTGCAAATATTGATTTTAGCCTTGCGTTTATAGTGCGTGGGACAACGAGTTGGGATCCTCTAGGGATGATTCCGTCATGCCACAAATCTTCACCATTTTTGCACTGCAGCTCGACCAGCATTTCCTTCTCTCTCTCTCAGTTCAGTCTGATGGTACGACCCAATGAATGTCCATTTTCTCCAATGAGGCCTTTGTATGTAAGAATTGGAGTGTGTACACAAACTGGGTGCAAGTGATTTTTTTTTTTTTGCTTTACCTATTTCAGATACAGTCAAGTAGGATTATGATATAATGTGTTGGAAAAAAAATCTGCATTTTCTCAAACGTGTTATGAAACAGTAAACTATTATTTGGTCCTGTTCTAGATTCTCAAAACTCCTCAAGAAAATTAGTGCCATTTTCTTGCCAGCGAATTTTAAAATAAAACCTCTGGTTGAATGTTTTTGTATTTAGTGTCATCATGGCACGTGTATGGTCTTTTAATGCTAGACGACGCAGTTGCCATATGAATTCCTAAGGTAAAAGTGAAGTGTGTATTTTCTGCGGCACCAAATGGGATTGGACACACTCCCTTTACGCCATTGGTCAGACGATAATCTAGCCCCGCCCCTAAATTCACGCCATTGGTTGAGACAGTTTTGCGGCTGGTCGGCATTCTCAAACAGCAAAGTTTTGACGGCGCCACCGAGACAGTTTTACTTTCTTCGAGGGATTTAATTAATGAATGGCTTAGATTAGAAGTAGGTATCTCTGCATATTTAACTGGGAGGAGAAAGTATTTAAACATTAAAATTACACACTTCAGTTTTAATTCACTTCCTTGTGTTTGTTATCCAAACGAAAGCACTGAGGTAAGAGATGTCAAGTAAATACCACATAACATGTCCTGCTGAGTACTGACTGGCATTTACTATTCCAGTGGAGCTTCATCTTGGGTTGTCTTTGCTTATCTGCCATGTCAAAACATGCTGTTTTATACATCCAAATAAACTATTATAATATTAAACTCATTCTGAAATCATGTAGTTATGCTTATTACAGTGCTTGCAACGCAGCGCTGTTTAGAAATTGTACATTTTGTTCTCTTCTCCACAGTATTTGGCATTTTATTTGATTTTGTAGATGCTTTTGGTAATATACCTGAAGAAGTTCTCTCAAAAATTGCAATGCTGTCATTTCTCAGTCTGTATTATTTGCTTATTTTCTCTGTGGAAATTCAATTGTTAGGTCCATAGGTTACAATTAAAACGGACGTGGACTGAGGCTGTCTAGCTCAAACAAGTACAAACACAGCACCATAAAATAGTCAGGCTTGTGTGTAAATTGAAGGTGACATTAATGCAGGACAGAATAGTCATTTTTGAGTGGCCATCCATTTTAAGAACCTCAACTATTAAAAATGTAAACTACAGTGGCGTCGTTATAATAATATTCGCATATCGAATTGGGATTGGTCGTCTTTCGTACATGTATTTGCATACTGAATTGTGATTGGCCTCTTCCGTATTTATATTTCAGATGATTGTGGACATCTGGACATCAAGACGATTATGCCAAATGTAAAGTGCTGGCTTTCAAATACAGGTATTCCTTCAGGAACTGCAAATCTATTTTATGGCATTTTGACTTGACATAAAAAAAAGGAATGTTGCATTAAATATCCAGAAGGTGGCAGCAGTGCGCTTTCATTTTGCGCCCCCGTTAATCCTTACCGCCAATGTTACCATGTTTCTGTACAAAAACTTATGTTGCTCTCGTTGTACGGATAAGTTATTAATTATTGTATACCAGTGTAAACATTTGTCTCTTCAGATTTTTGTTTGATTAGTCAAACTTTTAAACTGAGCTGTTTTCAGGGCTGTCATAAACAAAATGTGTCCAGAAATAGAGCTTAGAACAGAAACCCCACAGAGCGGCTGTTTGGTCACTCAAGCATGTTATAATTCACATAATTTCAGTGCACTTCCCCCACTGACAAACCTGACCTTTTTTTATCTTAAAATGTGCCTATGAAATACCCTCGTTTGATTGCACTTGAATTTAGTCTCTGCATGCGTCCGATCCGGTCAGTTTGACTGAGCAAAGCTGTTTTATGAAGCATTAAAGAAAGGCCATTGTGCTGGGCGTGAGAATGGCATTTCATTGACATTAAAAACAGTCTAATGGCCAAGTGGTTTGGGTTTGATCCAGCAGTCAAAAGGTTAGAAAGACCTGAGGCGAAGCACAATGTCATAAAAATCAAAGAAAGAAAAACTCAAATCATATCTCACCCTGATAATGCAGTTCTGAAAGCCTTGAACCACAAAGGAGGAAAATTACATGGTGATTTTATTTTATTTTTTACTTTTGTCCATTTTTCCCCAAAACTTTTTGTTGCCATTTTTTTTTCCCTCCACGATCTTCAATTTATTTGATTTTTCTCTATTTTTTTTCTTTGCCTCACTATGCCTCAAAGAACACTAAAAAAAAATGGAGAAAAATCTGAAAAAATACAGAAAAAAAACCTAATTGACTCAAATGTACTTTTAACTTGTGTTTTTCCCCCTCATTTACCCCCCCCTACTTTGTGGTTCAAGGCTTCCATTCACTGTAGTGTGCTATGCAACTATAAAATTAGATCAGCAGTGAACATAAGCTGGAAAAAATAACATCAATTTCACAGATGTCAGAAATGTACAGACTTTTCTCCTTCACTAAGTACAAATAAGCCTAAATGGGCTGCAATTTTCGCATACACAAAAGCATTCACTGCATCACCTGGAACATTACTTTAATTAGTCACGCTTCTATAAGCCCAAATGACTTCTTCTAATAACCACAATCACCATCATCATCATCATCACTGCAACTCTAAGGATTTGAGAATAGCAACAAGTTTAAAAATTGGGTGAGCCTCTTAACACATTTGACTTCAGTGACTTAGAAGCACATATTCAAACATTAATACTGTGCGTATGACAGAGAAACTAATGTCAGCTACACTTTAAAACATTGGTGTAGAAAGAATTTTAACAAAATTTCACAATTACAAAACAAGTAACACATTGAATTAAACATTATTTTTTTAAATAGTAAGACTAAAGTATTTTCTTGTAAAACATACTCCAATAATATTTATTTACAACTTTGTGTGTATCCCTACTTAGGTTGCTAATATTTATAAATGTGTAAAGTGCAAAAAAAAAGCACAATCATATTAATCAAGGTTTTTACTGATGATTTCAAGACAGGGCCTTTCGTCTGAGTACAAACAAACTGCCAAGGCAATGCACTACTGCTGGAGAGAGAGCATTGAGGTACATTGCAATACAAAGACGCAGGTGCAATCTTTGATCACTGACACTTGGGGAAAAAAGAAATGCATGTACATCTTCTGAGGTATTTTAAAACCCCTTGTCCTTTGCACAGTGAAAACAAACCAGGTGAATAGAAACAAAATAAAACATAACTCATTCATACCACTCAACATGGTCACTGAACAGACCCGTTGACAAAAGGCAGCAAACACTGAGGGGGGAAAAAACTGTCTATTAGTATGATTCCATTTCTCTCTTAGCCAACCACATTCATTTGCAGGAAGCACACCTGCAGGCAACATAGACATGATTGATAAATAACACATCTGATTATGCTTTCAGGGCAGAGACGTCTGACTAATGACCACAAACACAGTGACGCTCAGATTAGGCATCTATGAAAGCATATGACAAAATAAAATCACCAAAGTCTGCTTTTGCATGAGTGAAATATTACATTTTGTTACATGTTACAATTTTTTTATAGGCAGCTATAAAAAGTCTTGCAAATGAGCTGGCTTTAACAATCAAAATAGAGAAACCATCATACAATGTGTCAAAAAATTCTAAAATTACATCTTAAAGAAAAAGTTCCCCCAAAAATGAAAAGTTTTAATAATTTCTTTATTCAGTGGATCACGAAAGGAAATGTTTAGATGAGTGTATAAGCTGCGATTTAACTGTCAAGCAAGAGTTTGTTAATGAACTATTAAACTAGTGAATAATAACTTACATTTTGGTCTGTTTCTTACAGTTAAAGTGCAACAGTGCCTGCCCAATTTTTCCAATAGTATTTTTCAATTAATTTCATTCATTTTTGGCATATGGATTTAAAAAAAAAAATCATCATTTAAGAGTTATATGCTATGAACCAAACCAATCAGTGAAATTAATCATTAAAAACTTTAATTTGAAGCAAAAAAAACTATTTGAAAATCAGACAAAAAGACAAACGCACATGAAGCATTGCAAATTACAATCAAAAAATGCTGATTTAGTATTGAGAAAGTTTTGCTGCAAAATATTCATCTGTACGTAAATTTACTGTAAATTTACATCTGTATGTTTACTTATGTTTTTAAATCCTCAACAGACATCGTTCACCATCCCTGTTGACTGAATGAAGGAAAGCCATGTGAACATTGTTCAAGAAATGTAAGAATTTTCATTTCTGTGTGAGCTGTCCCTTTAAGCCCTGATGTCAATTAAAACAAAAAATAACTACAACTCCTCCCTATTGGAAAATATATTAACTGTGCACATCTGATTCATCTGCTAATGCTTCCTTCAATATTTCATGCATGAATCTAATACTGTGCGCTTATGAAGTCTCTGTTATGAACCATTTGCATCAACAAGAACACCAGTTTCTCATCTGTAACCTCAACTGGATGTGAAACAGCAGGAAGTGTACAATATCAAAATATTTTGTAAAACCTGCTTCACAATCCATAGTTCTTTTGTCATTAGATGGGTGGGAACTGGTTGGGGTTGCCATGTTGGGCTACGTTACACAGTCTTAAAAGAGTTCAAGGGGGTCAAACGTTATAGTCAGGTGATTTGCCCTGCGGTTGTCTCAGGTGGATCTGCAGAGTGATAAACGCTCCCACCGTCACGTGAAAGAGGATCTGCCACACGTTACGGAGTTCATACAGATACATGTTACATAGGCAGATCATAGCAAAGGCCAGGAATGACTTGATGTTCCTCCAAACTGAGAAGTAGGCGAACAAGTAACACTATATATAGAAACAGAGACAAGACATTTTCAGAAGAAAATTCAGTACAAGCTTTGTTTTAAGAATAGATCTAAAAGAATGCAGTAAGGTATGTGCCCTACTATTCAAAGGTTTGGGGTTGGTCTGAATTTTTTTTTTTTTTTTTTAAATAAATAAATCTCTTACGCTCACCAAGGCTGCATTTATTTGGTGAAAAATACATTATAAACCGTGAAATATTATTACAATTTAATGTAAGTCTTTTCTATTTGAACACATTTTAAAGTGTAATTTATTCCTGTGATGCAAAGCTGTTTTTTCAGCAGCCATTACTGTAGTCTTCAGCATCACATGATCCTTAAGACAGCATTCTAATATGCTGATCTGAACATTTCTTATTATCGTTAATGTTGAAAACAGTTGTGCTGATTAATACATTTTGAAAAGAGTGATACATTTTTACACATGCATCCTTACTGAATAAAAAGTATTTGTTTCTTTCAATAAAAAAATAAAACTTACTGGCTCCACACTTTTGAACAGTAGTGTCTATTCTGAAAACAAATCTTAAAATATTAATATCAATTTTGCTTTTCAAAGTAAATATGATAAGGTTGTTTAAATATTTTCACTGGGAAAGAAGACAAAAATACTGATTATGAAAATTATTTTTTGTGTGCAGAATAAGGGTTTTGAAAACCCACCGCTAATACTCTACAATACTAGCTGTTTTTTGTTTGATGCTAGTAATGTTTCTCCAAATTTCCAGATTCCGCTTTTACACAACAGTGAGGAGAAGCATGATATATTAGCATTGGTTGGTCAGACAGAGACAGAGAGCAGAGGAAATGAAGCCTGGCAGGCCAACAGTAACTCACGGTCTGACTGCCATCACTTACCTGATACAAACAGGCTGCGGTTCCGAGGAAAAAAGCAATTACGTAATTAAAGTCTTCATCCTCGTTCTGCAGATGAAGCAGAAAAAGAGGAAAGACAGGGTGCTGTGTTAAAGAGTGAACAAATTACAACAGGAAGCCATGTGCTAAAACAGAGGATGAATTACTAGAGCCAGGACTCGAGTGCTCACTTATCAGTGCAATATACAAAGCCAAGCAAAACTGTTGTGTTTATGGAAGAGGAAAATCCCATTACACCTAAGTGCAAAGTCTGACAAATTATTCAAGAGTACTGTTACTATCCATTAGTTATGATTTATTATATTACAATGGTACTTACACATTGAAAAGTAATGTTTAGTCCAACGTTTTAATCAGTAAAAGAAACAAAGCCTAAAATAAAGTGCCAGCATTACTATTAGTGCATGATTTAAGTTACCTGCAATACGCTTTCTATTGCGTGGACTCCCCGCAGCAAATTAAGAGCGCCGCACAGGACACTTAGGACGCAGGCGACGATACCCGACAGGGTGA
>JAFVLL020032391.1:0-55061 GCA_021397915.2 Tor tambroides | reverse complement strand
CCCACCGTGAGCCTCTCTTTGCCTCTCTGAGCACCTGATTATGCTGAGAGAGGCTGCTTTGCACTGCGCTATTGTGAAACAAATATCTGGATGTCATCGGCACATCTTTCCCCGGTTTATTCCTGACATCTCCAATAATAGCTTCCACTTATGCTTCAATAATACTTATGTTATTCAAGCACTTTCTTTAGCGGTAGTTTGACCATCTACTTGAGCATAGTGGGGTGGTTGACAGATCAGAAAGATATGATATGGTTTCATCTGCTTCCTTCCTAAAATGGACTTTTGTGTAAAAATAAGACAAGCATAAATGCATGTAAATATTGAGAAAGGGCAACCATATAGACTACAGAAAAATGACACACTGTGGTACAGTGATGATATCAGATGGTAATACCATGGTACGTTCATATACTTTCACAATGGATAATATCATGTCCAAATGTCAAAAAATATAATAAATGGAACTATTTATAAATTAAATTATATAATTATCTATAGTGTCCACCATAATGCCATACTGCAGTTGAAAATCCATAATAAATAAATATACTACTATGAAAATCCACAGTGAATAAATATGAAATTTTGTTTAAATAATGTGAAATGTTTTAGAATAATTCAGTTTTATTTTATTTTTATTTTTTTTTTCTTGACTAGGCCTACTATTTTTGTTTATTTATTTTTTGGTGAAAACAAGACCATGGTTATTTTGGGAATAAACTTGACATTTTAAACTGGGACATTCTTTAAATAAAATAATAATAGCAATTTCATGCTTCAATCTACTTGGCATTTCAGCTGAGATTGGACATTTTGTTTCAGTCTTTCTTTAGCAACAGGATTTTTCTCATTTTTAATGAAGTTTCATGTCATTGGTTGTTTTTATAAAGACACCACTGGTGTAAACTGATATGTGTTAAACACTTCCAGGCATAAAAAAGGATTCCGGCTTCCACAAATAGCCACTAATTAATTTACATATTTGCTAAATAATTGGCTGTATTAATACTGATACTTAGGCATATTGTCCCAAAAAATGTCTATTTGAATTAAGTTCCATTGGCGTCCTGTAGGGGTCGCTACTGCCATAAAAAAAGCATATCTTCATTCAAGTATTGAGCGCATTATTATTATAAAACAAACATCTTATTCTATATTATACAGTATAATGCATTGAATTTGGCAAACACTTATGTACGTAATTTATTATGAAATTTTCTATGTATTTTTTCATTAGAATTGTAGACAATTCAATCATGTGCTAGCAAAAAACTGATTCTAATAGATCAGGCGGAAAAATCAGTTATTCTTCCTTTTAAAGAATTGAAAGCATCATTTCATTGAGTCCTCAAGGTTTTAATACATCATAAATGTCCCTCATACCTAAAATTAGGCTGTTCTGAATTCATGAATTTCATCAGCCTGCCATCACAAAGTGATACCTACCATCCCACTTATAACAGTCCTCTTGAATGTTATGTTCAGTGGTAGCAAACATTGGCACCTATTGAGATTATTGCTGCTAAAAACTAGCGATCATTCAGCTGTTACAGCTTTTGACGCATGAGGACACAATTTAGCTTTGAGTGTTTCGGAGAAAACCACTCCAAAACTTTTTACTGTAGGACAAAATTTCCCTCCTACAGCTGTCTGGAGAAGATCAAGGGCACTAAACAATGTTAGCAAAGCTAATCATTATGCTAAGGCTACTTTGAGGGCCTTTAGTGTCGCTAAATCAATTAGTTTATGCTAAGTAACTATAACAATAAACTTTTCGCATATTGTTTTGTTTCAGTGAGTTGAAAAACATGTTTCTTGTTTTTGACCATGATTTTTCATTTAGCAGCACAGTATGAGGATCAGATGTCAGCCACCTGGATATAGGTGAGTCAGTCATTGGCATTGTCCTTGTTTGAGACAGTGTCTCTTCTTTTTTTAAAAAAAAACAAGGCCAGTGAGAGAGATATTTATGTGGTATACTATTGTAATTATGAGTAATGTTTTTGCAAACTGCATGAAAAACGACATGTGCTAAGCTGTTGTTATGCAGTTGAAAAGTTGTTCTAAATGATTTTAAGGGGTTTTGTCATCAGTGAGACAAAAATAATCTGTTTAGAAAATTATAACATATTTCTCCATAACAGTTAGCACGATTATATTCACGAGTTACATGGCAAAGTTCAATACTTATAATACTACCTTTTCACATTAGTATGATTGTTCGGCATGCTTAAAAAACAGCAGGTGGGCTGAATGAAAATGTAATCTCACTCTCTGACAGTAGGTGGCACTAACAGAAAAGCATAAATACCGGGTTACTGCGGTACACAAAGCATGGTGCAACTTTCTGTTTCTGACATCCATTTGTCACGGAAAAGAATGGAAGTCTGTTCATGAATGCCAGCAAGTTGTAGTTTTGTGTAACAGCAGTGGCTCTGGACATGTGACCAAAGACCAGTTTTAGTTGGCCAGTTTTATTCGTGAGCAATAAGGTACAACAACGCCCTTCAGCCTTGACTTATTCACAATACAGTACGCCTCAAGAACGTTATTGCTTTTATAAAACGGTTATCACAGAATAAAAATATTAAAACCAAAAATTGACATATGTTACTTGTTTGAAAGTTCGTTAAATGCTGTCCTTCCGCAAAAAAATAGTTCCTGACAGCAACAGTAAATGGCAAGAGAATGTTCCGACATAACATGCCTCATCTTATGGAGCTCAAATAAAAACAGAAAATAGGAACTCTTCTCATCTGCTGTGTCGTTTATTTTTTAACACCATGTATGATATTTTCTCACAGACATACATCCGCGTATCTCTCAGTATGACAAAACGTCTGTTTTCCATCTTTTAGTTTAAAACAGACTGATTCACAGTACAGCACGAGTTTATAAGCATCATTACAGTGTAAATTGATGAACATATGGACATACAGAATCACCTGAAACAGAAAACTAATAAATACAGTAATATTCCCTCCTCACTTTGGAAACGGTGGGCTTCCACATAGACACTCACACACCTCAACATATCTCCCATATGAGAAGAGTTTCTTTGACAGGGGAAGGGCGTGGCCTCAAAATTACAGATGAATGACGCAACACAGTGCCAGCAAGGGTCACTCATACTTCATTAAATAAGTAACAAACAGTTAATTTTGCTGAAATACATAATACATGGAACAGTTTTGATGCTATATTATTGTTTATGTTGCTAAGGGTGGTTGCTTAGGCTGTTGCGCAGTGATACACAGAACCGTTGTGTGAAGCAGTAATAGCTATGCTTTATTGTGAATAAAACACAGCTGCTGACCAATCAGAATCGAGGACTGGAACTAACAGTTTCATAAACAGTGTGATGGAAAAGAGATTAGATCACCTCTCTGTAAAAACAAAAAAAAAAAACCACTGTCGCACTGATGTCGCACTTCTTTTAACTTAAATGCCAAATTTCCAGAACGCATGTGTATTTACATAGAAATTCACTGAAAAAGCAGTGAAAACATGACCTGTGTTAAACAGCTAATGCTGCTAATTAACGTTTATGGAAAACTACACTAGTAGCATTGCATGTGTGTTATTCATTTCATTTAAAGACGTCTTTGTGAAGTATAAAATGTCAAATATGGCAAATTGATGTTTCAAATGGCATTATTTAACTTTAACTTATAATTTAGTATCATTCTAATCATAAGATCACAGCATTTTAAGCAGTCTGATTCTATGAAATGAGGAACATGTGAAATCTCTGTGTTTAACTTCTAAAGTATTCAGCATGTTTTGTCTCAGTGATTACGACCTGGAAAACGACCGTCTTATGCATGTGCCAGTCTCACGTGAGGGCTGGGGCACATGCAGGGCTGATGGTTTGCCATTGGTATGCACTGATGCATAAATGCATGAATGCGACCAGGGCCTGGAAGTAACCCCGAATGAGCAGCGGCCTCTGGTCCATCAGTGAACTATCAAATTAAAGTATCCGAATAAGGAAATATCGTTAAGATATAGCAATTTTACATCTTATACAGCCATATGCCCATTGCTAAAAGGATCTCTCAGGACTCATTTACATTTATGGCATTTATCTGACACTACAAAGTGACTTAATGAAAGTGATATGACATAAGAGACCGTCGTGGTCAACAGATGGCAAGCATGATATTCTGAAAGTCATCTGCCAGGAATAAAAAAATTGTTACCTGTAAAACAACTAGTTATAGCTATCAGTGTCAACATAGATTGTTTATAACTGCTCATAGTAGCTTCAATCAACGTGTCATTATTACATAACATTACATATATGTGACCCTGGACCACAAAACCAGTCATAAGGGTCAATTTTTTGAAACTGAGATTTATACAACAACTGAAAGCTGAATAAATAATCTTGCCATTGATGTATGGTTTGTTAGAATAGGACAATATTTGGCCGAGATACAACTATTTGAATATCTGGAATCTGAGGGTGCAAAAAAATCAAAATACTGAGAAAATCGCCTTTAAAATTGTCCAAATGAAGCTCTTAGAAATGCATATTACTAATGAAAAATTACATTTTGATATGTTTACAGTAGGAAATTTACAAAATATCTTCATGGAACATGATCTTTACTTAATATCCTAATGATTTTTGGCATAAAAGAAATATCGATAATTTTGACCCATACAATGTATTTTTGGCTATTGCTACAAATATACCAGTGCTACTTAAGACATGGTCAGATATAGTGCTGGTCAGTAGTTTATGTTCACTCAAAAATAAATATAAATGAGAATATTTTGATAAAATAAAATAAAATAAAATAAAATAAAATAAAATAAAATAAAATAAAATAAATCTTTCCCAGACCAAATCTGGGGAAAAGCCCAGCTGATATTTATGGTCAGTGTGGGAGTGTGGATAAAAGCCCCTTTCAGATGAAAGGCAGGATCTCAATGTTTTTTCTCCCATCCGCTCCAGCCTTTCTGTGTTGCCATGGATGAGAGAAAGAGAAAAGACATTCAGGCACAAAGGTGCTTTTTTAATGCTAATTTGGGACCATTTTTTTGCTCTATGTGCTTTATTGATGAACTGCGTCTACCTGTTTGCAACTCTCTGTGATTGCTTCTATCTTTTGTTTTGAATTAAATAAAGGGATGGAAAGTGGGATTGCTTATTTAATTCATATTTTTTATATAAACATTATTTATTATTTTTTTTAGCTTTGCTGCTTAAATAAAAATATACTAACAAGAAATTGTTTACAAATGATGATAACAAATGTATGTTTTGAGCTTTAGATCTTACTGTAATCTCAATGCTCTCTATTTATCAGCCCTGAATCAACATCTATGGGATTTTCCCGTCATCCAGGAATTCAACCGACTTTCCATGTCATATAATCGTCAATAACAGGGCTGATCCCTGGGCCTCCAGAAGGTGCTGTTTGCAGTTTGTCTAATGGCTATTAAGAAACGATTATGTAACATCCTCCTGCCCCATAATTAAGCAGGGCATCAGCAGGCACCTGTTCTGCTATGATGGAGCCTGGAGGCATAGCATATTTGCCTTGATCCCTATAGGATCAGGTCAATCACCAAAAAGCCTATGAGTTCATCTGAGCAAAGAAACAATGAGATAATTATATAGCAAGGAAAATATGAAGTCATATCCATATCCCTCACATACTTGGAGTCACTGATGACTGGAAAAAATAAAGTAATAATTAAAATAAAAAATGTAAAAAAACAGCGTAAAAAAGAACAATAATCAAACAAACAAATGCAAGTTATTTGTATATTGTAAATAAATATATATACAGAAATTATATGGGGTAAAAATATTTTTGAGCACGAGCCACTCAGGACTAGCTACAGCTATTGGCACAAAGTGTTTAATACTATGATCAAAATAAACGTAATACTTCTTTACCTTCAAAATGGCATGTGAATGTGAAATAGCAGTGTTGTGGAAATTAAAGAAAAAAAACTATTGAAATATCCAGTCTTATATTAAATAAATAAATGTATATTTCAGTATATGAATTTTCATTTGAGTTTATTATTTGATGGTAATTATAAGTGACCTGACACAGATTTATTGATTTTAGATTTAATAAACACATACTGTATTTTTTGGGTTTAAAAAAATATGAATATTTCTAAAAAAAAAAAATAATAATAATAATAATAATAATAATGTTATACTTCTAAAAATGAATGTTTCTTTTAGTTAGACACTTTTTATGGCATATTATTTGATCAAAAAAAAATCATGAAAATGTAATCATTAAAATGTTTAATTTTAACTATAAAATGCCATAAAAATCTCAACAAAACAACATAAAAATCTGATCAAGTATTATTATTATTATTATTATTATTATCTCTTAATTAGATACCTGCTAACTGAAAATATTTGTTTTTATGCCATATTTATTAAAAAAAAAAACATAAAATGAAAAAAACAACTGTTAAAGTTAACTATAAAATGCCATGTACAAATCTCTACAAAACAACATTAAAAATCATATTGATCATAACCAATATATATATATATTTTTTGTATTCATAAAAAAAGAAACATTTTATTTAAAACGATCTTTATTTTCATGGTGGACTGTAACATGTTTGTAGTTAAACAATCCTTAATCCTTAAGCCTTAGTCCTGCATGCTTGTTCTTTGTGGACATCACAGATTGTGAAAGGCAAGGCTATTGCCTGAAACTTCACATCAGTATGCACACGCGTTCTCACATGCATCATGTCTAAAAGGTGTATCCTGTTTATATAGCTCTAATTAGATCTTAACTGTAATCAGTATCTTGTCATGGTTTTTAAGAGCAGAACCGGTCATGGTTGATGTCATCTCCATAGCATGTATGTGTGTGTGGACACGTGTGTGTCAGGATTACAGTGACTACATAACCCAGGCCAGCTGCAGTCGTCTCCAGACGGATCCAGTACGTGCCAGACTCACACGTGCCCAGCAAATCTAATAACTCCTTAGTACAGTACCTTCACTGGAGAACCAGTGAATTCAGACCTTTGTGTAAAAAAACAAAAAAAAACAAAACAAATTTGGTGTTAATGTACTCATCCTTATCCCATCCAAGGTGACTTTTTTTGCTTGAGAAGAACAGTAAAGAACAGTGTTGGGGGTAACGCACAACAGGTAACGTGAGTTACATAATCAGATTACTTTTTATCAAGTAACTACTAAAGTAACGCATTACTTTTAAATTAGTTACTTTTTCAAATAAGTAACGCAAGTAACACCTTTCCTGTCCCCATGTTGAGAGAAATTGGGAATAAATGCAGAGGCAGAGGCATTTTCTTCAGCCTGAGCCTTATTAATTTCACTCGTGGTGTGAAAAGGCTTTTACAGTTGCCAAAAATATAACTGTTGGGTTTTCTGTTACTAAAAAATAAATAGAGCAAGCCCAGCCCAGGTGACAAAAAGTAACGCAAAAGTAACAATGCATTATTTTCCATAAAGATTAACTAAGTAATGCAATTAGTACTTTATGGAGTAACGCAATGCATTTTTAGCTGAAACTGTGTTGATTCATAAAATGTACTTGTTGATTCATAAAATGCAAGTTAGCGCCTACGGTCACTTTCAGAGTCAAAAAACATATTAAGGAACTCAAAATTAATAGCCATTGCTCCTGACGATATATGATGAGGTGTTATGATGTGTTTTGTGGAAGAAACTCAACATTATTTACAGTCCAGAGTGATGTCCGGTTTGTGAATTGAACTGGTTCTTTTTGGTGAACTAGTTGAACCAGTTCACCAAATCAGACTAAACTGTCTGAAACAGTCCATGGCTCAAGCAGCACAGATCTAGTAATTACTAAATCAAAATTCACTTTCAGAAACGCCTAACAATCGTTGAGCTGGTGATATCCGCATGCGTGAAGGGGTGAAATTAATGTTTTTATGGTTATTGTTAATATAAAAAGGTGAGCTGATGAAGACTAGGTTATTCACTTCATATGCATGCAACACATCCACATTTCACACCAGTATTGGGTGCTTTAATAATAAAACTGCATATACGTTACTAGTAGATGTTACTACGTAACTAGTGAACTGAACCAGTTTCTTTGAAATGAACTGTCCAAAAGAACCAGTTCACAGAAAACAATTGTATTTTCCCTATGCCTGAGCTTGTGGATTACAGGAAATAATGTTCAGTTTCTTGCACAGATCAATCGTTTCACTTCATAAGACCTCAATATGTCATCAGAAGCCATGGGTATTAATTTTGTGTTCCTTGATATGTTTTTTTTTTAATTCTCAAAAAGATGCAGCCACTGTCTTGCATTTTATGAATCACCAAGGATCACAGTTTCAGCTAAAAATCTTCTTTACTGTTCTGCTGAAGAAAAAAAGTGACCTACATCTTGGATGGCCTGAGGGTGTGTAAATTAACAGCGAATTTTCATTTTTGGGTGAACTATCTCTTTAAGACTGCTCTTATGTGTACTTGCTGTTAGCATAGTTGTCATAGAGTCTTTCACACCTATAATAAATGATAGCGGCAAGCTGAAAGAAGATTTTTATGAGGTCAGAACTCTAGAGATAAGAGAATACGCTTAACTCTTCAAACTAGCTTCTGAACAGTTGGGAAAATCAATTGATATAGGATGCATTCAGCATGTCATCAAGTCATAAACATGACAGAGGAACATTGTGACCTCCAAGCAAAATCAAATATATGAATCAGACTATGAAAGTTTCACCAGAGTGCAAAATGTAATATAAAACTGGACTGTAATTGACAAGGCGTTAATAAAAGCAGATGCTCAGTGCAAAAGTGTTTAGTCGCAAACTGAGACAAAAGAGAACATTTAAAGCCCAGTTAGCGATCAAACTTGAGCTCATCTTTGTCAGTCATGACTTACAGTGAAGGAAGAACTACTTACCTACAGTACCCCAAAAAACACTTACCAATGCCCAAGCAACTACTCATAATGCCTTAGCAACCACTTAGCAATGAACTAAAACATTCAAAACACATTGGTTATTGAAAAGCAACACACTGGCAACCTCCCACAACACCAGCTGCACAACAATGCACTGGCAACCATCCAGAAACCAAACAAAACACCTTAATGACCACATATCAGTGTTCTAACAACTGCATAGGAAAGTGCAAAAACAGAGAACACCTTAGCAACTGCATAGCAACATCCTGGCAACCATCTAGAAAGCCACAAAAACACCTTAGTAACAGCATAGCAACACCCTATCAACCATCCAGAACAACACACTACAGCAACCACATATCATTGTCCTAGCAGCTATATAACACATAACACTGCATAGCAACACCCTGTCAACCACCCATAAAATACACAAAACCCTTAGCAACCACATATCAGTGTTCTAGCAACTGCATAGCAATGTGCTAAAACAGAGCAACTGCATAGCAACATCCTGGCAACTATCTAGAAATCCACAAACACACCTTAGAAACTGCATAACAACACCCTGTTAACCATCCAGAACAACACACAATGAACTTTAGCAACCACATGTCATTGTTCTAACAACTGTATATCACATAACACTGCATAGCAACACCCTAGCAACCACCCATAAACCACACAAAACCCTTAGCAACCACATATCAGTGTCCTAGCAACTGCACAGTAATGTGATAAAAGCACAGAACACTTTAGCACCTCCATAGCAACAACCTGGCAAAACCCCAGACAACCACAAAACACCTTAGCAACTGCATAGCAACAAACTGGAAACCATCTAGAAATCCAGCCAGAAACCTCCCAAAAAACAACATAAAACACATACCAGGCATACCAGTGTCCGAGCAACATTAAAACAACACACAATGAACTTTAGCAATCACATGTCATTGTCCTAGCAGCTGTATAAGACATAACACTGCATAGCAACCCTGGCAACCACCCATGAGCCACACAAAACCCTTAGCAACCACATATCAGTGTCCTAACAACTGCATAGCAACGTGCTAAAACAGAGAACACCTTAGCAACTGCATAGCAACATCCTGGCAACAATCTAGAAATCCACAAACACACCTTAGTAACTGCATAGCAACACCCTATCAACCATCCAGAACAACCATAGCAACACCCTGGCAACTACCCATAAACACTGTAGAGACTTAGTGAACAGACACAACTTCAATTACAGCACATTCCAGAGCAGAGGAATCTTCCTTCCACGTTGTGATTATAAATTAACGACTTACCACACTGCGGCCGGTTTCCTGCCCTAAAACCTCTTTATCAACATGAGACCATAAACCCTGATGGATTTATAGAACCACATCCTGTACCTGCAACCAATAGGACAGCAATAACTGACTCCGTTCAGGCGAACTCACCTAAAGAACAAAGAAACTGCTTATCTGGAGATATTCCAGAAACAGAGGGGGCGCAAAACCACGACCCCTTCACGCATAAACTACCCATCGGATAAACACAAGCGATGAACTTTATAGCTCTGTCCGAGCTAAGAAAATCTCCAGATCATCCTAAAAGTGACCTCCTTTATGACCCGGCAGACCTCCTGCATTCCAAGAGAATGCGCCCTGGGTCTCTCCTTCAACAGAAACACGCTCTCCCGTTCTTTAACAGACCAAGAGACTCAAAACTTGTCTTAAGTGTGCATAAAGGACAATTAATAATCGTTGCTGCTGTCACAGCAATATATTCAAGAGACAATATATATATTCAAGTTGTATTTTATACTCAGGTTGTCATTTATAAGCTTGCTATGTTATCAGAATCTATGATATTATTTTGGTAATCTTTTGAATGTATAATGTTCCCCTGTAAAGGACTCACTAGACTTTTAGGATCATATGCATGATGGGTTATTTCTAATCTTTAATTTGAACCCTTTTGTGTGTTTTAGCAGGGAAAGCTATTAACGTGTGTGAAATATGTTGAAGTTTGGTTTCATATTAATCGTCATGATAAATGCAACAATTTTGTGTGAATGAAAATTAACCTTTAGCATCATAATGTATGATTATAACACTTATAGAAATCTGCCAGGATATTTTCTTCATGGGACAAGATAACCAAGCAGATAAATTTACGCATGGAAAGCTGATCCATGTGGGCGGGAACCATTGCATTGGAGGAGCGCCGGGGAACGCCCTGACGTCAGTCCATCTTAAAACGGACCCCCAGCTCATTCGCTTGCTTGCTCTGCTTACGCGCGCTGCTTGAAAATTTGACTTGGTCTCATTGAGGCGCTCCAAAAGCGCTCACCGCCGATAACATCTGGCAGAGCGTTGAACCAATACTAAGTCAATTTCTGAAGAACCTCTAAAAAGCCTGAAGCTGACTAAAGAACTCTAAAGAACTTCAAAGCGCGCCGCTCTCGCGTCAACCGGAAAACAGCCTCTCACAGGAGGGCCTTCCCAGAACGACGTCACGCCACGAGCCATCCACGGAACTTCTTCAAACTAAGAAAAGAATCTCCAACTTAAAGCAAGTACAAACAATTCTTTCTCCAAAGTTTGCTGAACCTGGGTTGAATTAATCTTTAAAAGCAAAGATAGAAAAGTTCTCTGCTTGTGTAACTTCCTAGGCGGAGTTCACGAAATAGCCACAAGGGCTAGAATCTAACTTTCTTCAAATTGCTTTCATCTTGCCAGAACGTGTGTATGTGTGTGTATGTGTGTTTTGTAGTATTGTATCATAGAATAGAAATAAACTCCCGTTTCTTTCATCAAAAGAAATCTGTTTTCTGTTGTGTAATATTCAGAATCAAACCATGTGCCCAGGTCCTGTTTGCCTGTGCTTATAAGTTTACATAAAGTAATATTGGGTTTATTCTATTCGTTGGCCACGAATAAGATAACAAACCATTACAGATATACTGATATAGCAAATCGCGGGACGATTGTTAATAAAGTATAAATCTGACGTTTTGATTAATATCAATTAATCATATCAAATCAACCCTAATTTTAATATTTGAATTCCCTACAGCTAAAATTCATAATAAAAGCTTAACCAGAGCTAAAATTCCTTAATAATATTTTACAACACACAAAACCCTTAGCAACCACATATCAGTGTCCTAGCAACTGCATAGCAACGTGCTAAAACAGAGAACACCTTAGCAACTGCATAGCAACATTCTGGCAACCATCTAGAAATCCACAAACACACCTTAGCAACAGCATAGCAACATCCTATCAACCATCCAGAACAACACACTCTAGCAGCCACATATCATTTCCTAGCAGCTGTATTACACATAACACATAACACTGCATAGCAACACCCTGGCAACCATCCATAAACATACAAAACCCTTAGCAACCATGTATCAGTGTCCTAGCAACTGCGTAGTAATGTGATAAAAGCACAGAACACTTTAGGACCTCCATAACAACGCCCTAGCAACAACTCAGACAACCACAAAACACTTAGCAACTGTATATCAACCCATCAATCACCTATAACACCATGTCAACTGCATAGCAATGTGCTTTAAAAAAAACTTCTATGCAACACCTAAGCAACTGCATAACAACAATCTGGCATCCACCAAGAAAACCACACAAAACCCCTAGCAGTCTTACCAGGTGCATAGAAAAGCACTAATATTCAGATCACCCAAGCAACAGCATATAAATGCCCAGTCAACCACCCAGAACAACATAGCAACTGTACAACAACGTGCTTAAAAAACTCCTATGCAACACCTTGGCAACTGCATATAGCAACACCCTGGCAACCACGCCTAAAACACACAAAAACCTTTTGCAACCATAATTATCAATGTGGTAAAAGCACAGAACACTAGCAATTGAACAATGTAAGTTCCTAGAATTAGTATGGGTGTTTTTATGGAAGGACATGCAAGCTTCTTGGGAGTGGGAGAACATCTATGCAAGTTGTTATCTGGAGTGCGAGGACCAGTGGAAAGATGGAGAGCCAGGTTTAGGCAGCATGTGGAAGCCACTCCCCAAACGGGCATTGTGCATGACTGAGCCGATTCATTTTCCCATGCTGTGACGCAGGAACATGAAGGTGCGCTCATAACTGTGACCTGCTGATTATTCTCAATGACCGAGACACTGACTCTATATGCAGAAGGCCGACAAGTTCAATTAACTCCAAATGTACTGTAAACACACCACTGGGCTAACACGACAGGCAAATAAATTGATGTTAAGTTGTGAGGTCTCGCTTTTCCCTTGATGGGGAACAGGGCCTACAGAGGCTTGCTGCTCAGGTCAGATGTTATTAGGATTTGAAAGACATCCAAATCAACAGAGCAACCGAGACCACAAAATGTGTGTGTATGTGTGTGTGCGTGTGTGTGTATGTGTAAAGTTTAATGATGTTTAGCAGAAGCAGGAAGAAGATGAGTATAATTTAACAGCTTATTTTTACTGTGTATACTAATTATATTAATGCATGCAGTGTCTCGTGATCTTGGTGTTTTTGCAGGCAGTTGTGTAGGGGAAAACCCTTTCCCAGTACAAACAAAAAAATTATTATGGCTTACAAGAACTGTGTAAACAGACTGTACAAGGAACTTTTGTTTTTTATTAATGATACAAAAGGAAGATACACAACAGAAGGGAAAGTATATTCACATTGTAAATGTAAATTCACATTGTAAATATTTTTACACGTTTAAAATCTCATAAAACACCTCAGAAATGTGCTTTAAAAAACACTTTGGCAACTGCATTACAACGCCCTGGCAACCACTCAGCATACCGTAATGACTGCATAGCAATGTGATAAACAAGACAAAACACCTTGACAACTCCATACTGTTGCAACACCCTAACAACTTTAGAGTAATATGCAAAACACACACACAAAACATCTTACAGCAGTGTGCTAAAACATGCCACAAAATCACCTTATAACCAGATAACAAATTCCTAAAAAAAAGAAGAAAAAAAAACCCTAACAACCACTCAGAATGACTGTATAGCAATGTGCTAACAAAATCCCACACAAATCTAACCCTATAGCAACACACTGGCAACTCAGAATATCCTAAAGACTGCATAGTAATGTGCTTTAAAAAAGCCAACAAAAAACACCTTAGAAACTGCATAGCAACACCTTAACAACTCTTTAGAGCAATGTTCTAAAAAAGCACACAAACAAAGATCTTAGCAACTGCATAGAAACACCCTAACAACTTGGGGCAATGTGCTAAAAAAAGGCACATAAATCACCTTATAACACCTTAGCAACTGCTGGCAACCACTCAATATTCCCTAACAACTGTATGGCTAACAAAACACCTTAGCAGCTCTATAGCAACACCCTGGCAACCACTCAAAATACCCTAAAGACTACATGGTAATGTTCTAAAAAAAAAAAAAAAGCCCACACAAAACACCTTAGTGCCATAGCAACTGCAATATAATGTGCTAAAATCCTCAGAAAAGACTTCAACAGCCCATAGTACACCCAGCAACTACATAGTAATGTGCTATAAAACACACACAAAACCAAATTCATTTGTTTTGGGGTTTTTTTTCAAATCCTTTTCCTTCCAACCATGAGAACAGAAAGTAAACTCGACTGTGACTTCACCATGTCGCAAGACTTACCGAAGTTCTCAAATAATCTCTCGACCACAATCAAAACAAGTAAAGCAACCTCACATATACACTAGCTGTTTAATTGGCAAGCCAAGCCAAGAGTCTGTCAAAATACAAACAGACGATAAGGAGTGTGCTTTGTATCACCTCCATTGTTGGAATCGCATGGAAGGAAGCCAACATAGATAAACAAACATGCTGTCTTTACCGTAAATGACTGTTTTTACTTTATTCGCCGAAGGAAGTGTTACTCCAAAAGTTTATTTAGGGAAAACCATCATTCATTAAATGTGGCATCTGAAACTTTCACTCCTTTGTGACAGAATCCACCATCCTGCGTTTAGTTTCAAAGCAATCTGTTCCTAAACAGTAAGCTGTATTGCTAACAGCATGATGTCATAGCCACTACAGAGAACAGGAAGTAAATTTGCCAGTTGTCAATTGCAGTACATGTTGACTCTCATAGAGTGCAAATACAGCCAGATGCGACTGACAGTGATGTCGAACATTATAAACATTGCTCTCACGGATAACTGATAGCTAATAACCGGTTTATGATGAAAATATGTCCACACAATATGCCCATTTATTAATGAGGTGGACAGGTGACAAGCTAATCGTTTTGTTTTCATAAAACGGATGCGTTGCTATGCATTAAATCATCACATAGACATCATGTTTGGCGCTAAAACAGTTCAATATCCACGTCAGAACTGCATGCTAGTCAGTTTTACAACAAGTTTCTCCTGTCGAGACTCACATTTTCCTGTTATTAACATTAGCTAAGACACTACATACGTTTTCTTTCTGGAAAAGCAAGAAAAAGCTGAAACTTTAAAGGTACTGGGGTGTAATGGTACACAAACATGGCAGGTCGGTACGTGCTTCGGTTTTGATGTCACAGTTTGGTATGGTTTCGGTACAGCAGGGGGGAAAACTATACATAATTATTTTTTTTTTAATTAAACAGTGGTTTACTGAACAAATTGCTCTTTCTTTAAATAAATTCAATTGTATTTAAAATGTACTTAGAGATAGAAATCTACCTCAGCTTATGCTCTGAAATACTGTATAGGGAGCTACTAAAATACTGTATTAGACTACTATAATGTTACAATAACAGAGCCCAAGCTTAAATGTAATTACATGTGATTTATTTTTAAATATAATAATCAACACTCAACTTTAAAAAATCTATGCAAACATGTAAATTGCACATAATACAGTTTTTAAATTAACTTGTAAATGATAAAATTTCTATTTGTTGTTGAAATATATTCATTCACACAGTGGCTATAACTTGTTTCATAACAGATTTATTTAAACATAAATTAAATAATTAAGACATAACTAACAGTATTTCATGAAATGATCTTCTTTGCACTTCATTTCTCTAGCGAACTAGCGCGCTGTGAACACTGATGACTTGCCTGAAGCCCAAAGTATACTTCACTTTAGTATACACAAAGTATACTTCACAAAGTATACTTCATGATGCAAATTACGTTATCAGAACAGTATGTGCGTACTGTATGCGCACCACCTGATTTGCATACTTTGCTATGTAGTTACTTTGCACGTGCGCATTAAAGTTATTTTGCCGTAATCAGTTGTTCCACAAGGTGGCAACACTGTCCCAGGCCATTTTTTCATAGCAGAAAATGAAACTAAAGAAATGGAACAACAACAACAAAATAGCAGAGACTGCAACATTGCCAAGCGCTTGTGAGCGAGAGGGTATGAGACAGCTCATCTTTGATTTAGGAGTTCAAAAATATTTATTATCGGTCATAACTTACGGGGAAAAATAGAGCAGACACTGGATGTGGATGAAGCTTACTAGAGTGCATGTGGTGACCGCCCGCGTTCGCGCACAACATCAAATGGAGTATAATTTGAAAAGCTGCGCATTCGACTGTACTCATACGTCAGTGTACGCATACAAAGTATACTTTGCCCTTGAGGTAAATGAAATGCTACGTGACATTTTGTTTACAAGCTGTTTTATTGATGTCTTTCCGCGGTTGAAACACAGATTGCGCTATTACATGAGGCATGTGATGTTCATTCATGTTTATTTTGCGTTAGTGCAGAAAAAGAGATGATCATGCTCACTCGCGCTCCGCGCTGCCATGAACTGAGGCGTTTATACAGCGATCTGTCATGCCACGTCAAAGAGTGCCGAAACGGCATTTATAGTTTGAATTTCCTGAACTAATGGACATAATTTGAAAGATGAGACTTTGTTTCTTATCAAAAGTAACAATATATAAAACTGGAAGTTTCCAATCAAGTTTCACCCGTGCAGAGGTTAAAACAATGTTGTATTTGTTTGGTACACATCCATACCGAGCCGAAAGACCTGTACCGAATATTTTCTGTACAAATACGTGTAACGTTACACCCCTAGTACTGAAGTAATGGCGACTGTTATTGGCTGCGTTTCCGAAAAGCATCGTAAGTACATCATAGACCCATTGCCACCTGAGCTACGATCAACTTACAATGCTTTTGGGAAACACATCCCCGTTCAGTCATAACTGTGACTTTAGTAGTTTATGTGGAAACATGATAGTTCTGGATGTTCTTGTTCTTGTTCTCATCTCCTGACTTTAAACTCATTTAGCATGACTAACCAGACAGAACATTCCGGCCAGGTATGCCATCTCTGAGGAGAGGACAATTCAATACCTGGCACCCTAATCAGGCACTTAGATTTATCTAGCGCTGTGCCAGGCACAAAGATATTACAACATGTTTGCTTTAGCTGGTGAAGCTAGTTGACAAGCTTAGCGAGTATAAACTTACGTAACTCATGCCACACGGTTTTATTCAACAGATATTGTTGATGCATCACATTATACAGTTTTTGAGGAGAAATGTTGTTATTAACACCCTAGAAACTGCATTGCAACATTCAGAACACATTAGCAACCACATAGCAACACCCCTTTTGATCTCATTTAGCATTAATGATTAGCTACTTAATTTTTTGTTCATCTAAAATGAAAAAGTACTTCAAATTCCCCCAGTGCGCAACTATGAAATATGTTTTCTGAAGATTTCATGTCTTAGGCCAGTGTTTGGTGAATCTTTTCTGATGTTTTATTGGTTATTTAGGATGTAATATTCCTCTCTGCCCCATGAACATAAGAGATTCACCTGCGTAACCAAGCAACGGCTCGCTCGCTGGACACCAGAGAGGATCCACCTTCCTGTCTAGAAAAGACGACCGCTTGACACACATTCATATGAATCCAGCATCTTCTGCAAAGCTCTGAAAAGATCTGAATGACACAATGCAACACTATACATTCTTCAAACATTTCTGCTGAAACACTAAACACTTTCAGTGCATATGACAAATGTGCACAAAATCCTTCCTATTTTGACTAAATGTATCCTTATGCCTCATAGAAAGAATATAATATAATATAATATAATATAATAGTAGAATATAAAGTGGTTTATGTAGCAATATAATTATAAATTTCAAGATATTAAAAAAATAATTTAATGAGACTAAATATACCCTTATGTCTTAAATAATATAATATAATATAATATAATATAATAAATTATTAATATTAATTAATTTTAAAAAAAAATCATTTAGTATAAATAAATCAGCCTGACTACATTAACAAAAAGGTCGGATCAGGTTTGAACAATAAAAACTTGAGAATTTCAAAAGTGTTACTTCCAAGCCATGTAATGGAAATGAATAAAATCTTAAAATCTTTCTATAGTCAATATACATTTTTCTATTTATGCTCAGTTGTAAAATATTTCTTCAGCTATAAATGACTCTTCGTAAGTGCAATCTCTACAAAATGATTTTGAAATCCTTAAATGGCTGGAAAAGCCCTGGGAAAATTGTGGCACACTTTTGCGCACCAGTTTCGATATGAAAGGCAATCCAACACGTGGCAATCAGCCGCCAACAGGCAGTGGGAACCACCTGTATATCCCCATTTGTAACAAACCATGTCAGCTGAATCAACATGGAATACAAAGATGGCCGCTATATATCTGCTCCCACACAGGCTCTATTGCAATGGCCTGTTAAGCCATCAACATTTTCAGATCTATGCGCAACGGGGGCGGCGGGTGCAACACAGCAAATGCTGACGATGACCCAGACTGAGAAAACCCATTGCACAAAGCTCCCTGAACAATAAACACAAAAGCACGGTGATCTTTCCCTTTTATGTGCACTCTAGAAGGGGAGTTACATGTACGTCACTAACAGAATACACAACAGGGGGATTCTCACAGGATCGTCATAATGAATTGTTGAAAAGGCTCAAGCAGCATTGTGTAGTATGTATGTTCAAGTAAAGGACAATGTACAGTGAGGCAGTCATTATCGCAAAATATACCCTGACAGGGGGTTAAGGGCCCTCCAAATGGTTTTGCGTCAGCGGTTAATGGCAGTTCATTTTTCTTCCAAATGATGGTTTTCTTAGCCACACACAGTTAAATATGGAGTCCTTATAAAGAATAAAAGACATTATATAGATATTAGAAAGAATTTGTTCCAAAATTCTTAAGTATGGTCATATGAGTTCAAGTCATATGATTTTAGAACAACATGAGAGTGAGGAAATTATTTCTTTCTCTTTTTTTCTCAAGTCTGAGTGAACTACTTCTTTAAAAGTCAATGTACATAAAATCAGTACCTAATAATAAAAATAATATAAAAGTGAAAGTAAACTTGATACAGTAAATGCTAAATTAATAGTTCACCCAAAAATATATACACTAAAAATTTACTCACACCCATGCCATCCAAGATAATGTTTGTAATGAGTTTGTTTCTTCATTAAAACAGATTTAGAGAAATTTAGCATGTACTCACTTGCTCACCAATGGATCCTCTGCAGTGAATGGGTGCCGTCAGAATGAGGGTCCAAACAGCTGATAAAAACAACACAACAATCCACAAGTAATCCACAGGACTACAGTACATCAATTAATGTCTTATGAAGTAAAAAGCTATCTGTTTGCAATAAACATTTTTAATTTCAAATGAGTCATCTTTCTCACTGGAAAAGTATTGGACTTGGCATATATCTGGCCAGAAGGTATGGTTTAAAGTTAAAACTCATTAATGATGGATATTTTTTATTTTTTTATTATTTTTTTTTTATAAACAGCTTTTTACTTCATGCAACAATAATTGATGGACGGGAGTGGTGTGGATTACTTGTGGATTATTGTGATGTTTTTATCAGCTGTTTAGACTCTCATTCAGATGGCACCCAGAGGGTCCATTGGTAAACAAGTAATGTAATGCTACATTTCTCCAAATATGTTACGATGAAGAAACAAACTCATCTACATCTTGGATAGCCTATAGGGGTGAGTAAATTTTTTAGCAAATTTCCATTTATTTAAGGCAAAGTCACAAAATCTACAAATATTAGGGACTTTGCAAAAGCCTCTACAGAAGTCACAGAAGTTAATACAATCTGTAAATCCTATCTACATTCTGAAAATGTTTTAATTTTTGTCTTAGTTTGCATTTTCATTGCACATTTCGCAGCCCCTCTTTATAGCGCCCATCCCCAGAGCCAGACTAAGAGCTTTCAGCTTAATATTTAACCACAGATATCACTAATTTACAATAGCAAGGGATGCTCTTAATGATACATCAGCACTGCTGAAAGCAATGCATATCACTCCAGAAAATAAGTTTATGGTCCTGTCTGCTTTCTCTAAAAACAACCAGCCAGACTATTAATAAATATGCTAGTGAGGTAAGAACTGTACTATGGGCCTCTTAGCTAAGTGGAAATCCAAGCAAAGAGACATTAATAAATTAAATTTACTCTTGAAAGCCAATGCAGAGACACATTCAGTGGTTCTATTTAGTAAATAATGTGATCAAACCAATGTTATTGCCTGGTTTCAAATAGAGAAATTATGCAGAAAATAAGCAGCTGGGTAATGCAATCTACTTTGATTGATGTCAAAGCAGATGTGCTCGGCCAGGCTGATTGCTCATAATTCAAATGCTTAATTTAATTTAATTTGAGAACATAATAACAATACTACTGAACAATAATCAAAAATGCTCTACACCATAGAACGGGCACAGAAAAGAACGGTTAATTCATCTGGAAGGCCAAACAAATAGCAGTGATTGCTGTTGACAGTGCCTAACTGTGCAGTGCTCGATGTGGCAAGACGTTAGGCCTAACCATGCTGAAAGGAGTTGCCTGGCAACCGTCAGCTCTCTCTCTCTTTTCCCCATAGAGTAAGCCTGGACTTTCTGGAAAAACGTGAATAAAGTACAACCACCATCTCTCTATAGAGGACTTGTGATGTTGTCACAGTCAGGGATGATTCAGGGTGTCATTTCTTGCACTGCGGTGCTACTTAATGCATTTTACATGTATTTCCACTTAGCTGTTTACAGTACATTATCAATTATAATTCATTTCAAAATTCGCCATGGTGGCAATGCTCAGACATCCTAAAAGCTTTCAAGGACAATGTGGATTGATGTAATTGGCAGACATGGAGCGCTGGAAATTCAAAGAAGAGAACCAATCAAAAGCTTCAGAACAGCTTTGCTTTACTAAACTTCCTTTAGATGGCAGGAGGCATTGTGCACATCAAAAACAGACAAATCAACAAAATATTATTATTCAACATATACTAGCTTTTTACAGAAAACATTCAGATGTAACCCCCTTTGTAATCATTAACATTTTCATAAGTAACTGTAATTTAATTACACATTAACTGTAAAAGATTACAGTTACATTTATTTTGTAATTAAATTACGTAACTCTGTTACATGTAACTTGTTACTCCCCAACACATGCAATGACATAAAAATCTAGTTTAGAATGGTATTTTTAAAACAAATATTTTTATTAAAGGTGTCATAGGTGATTGTCTTCAGAAACATTTTTTGTTATTCTGGTTGAAAGTCTCTTCACATCCTGATAGCAATCATTAAGTTAAGTGGTCTAAATGTATTTATCTGTATTTATATATTCTGTGGAAGGTGTAGGACCAAGAAATGTTCGTCCAATCAAAACGCTCGGTCCGAGCGTTTTAATTGTCTTTTCTACCTGTCTGTCAACGTATGTATTTGCATACCTCTGCGCACCCTGTTCGTGCAGACACGATTCGTCATCAGCGCGTTCACGCACGCTGTGCAGACACAGCGAGAATGGCAGACAAACATCAACAACTCGATCTTCCTTCCTGGTATTGTAGTACTTTTACTAGCTATAAAGTTTTCTGACCGGTGAATGACACACGATGTAGCCCAGCGGTTCCCAATTCCAGTCCTCGTGCCCCCCGTTTTGCATATTTTGCTTAGTCTCCTTTAGTTAACACACCCGATTCAGATAACCAGCTCGTTAGAAGAGAGCTACGTGCATGAACTGTGTTCCGATTGACATGCTCCCTACACAGTGTTCATTGCTCCCTACTCCCTGAGCAGGGAAAATCCGTCGGAAATTTATTTCACTTCGGAACATTCATTCGCAGATTGCACTGCACAGCGTCTTTACACACAGACGAAACTTACTAGAGAAGTGTGACATAATATACCTCTGTAAATAAATACAATTTAAATTCACATCTTGCACACTTTATTGCCCTTTGTATGGAACATGCTTTGAACTGGAATCATGGCGGAATATCTGGTGATGTCCACTTCGCAGGGCACTTATGACTTACGGTCAAATAGAACAAAAGTCAGACGTGATAAGATATATGAAATGTGCAGAGCGGGGAGAGCGTGAGGACTGTTATTGGAAACCGTTGATGTAGTAATTTAATGTTGTCTCTGGTATTCTGCTCTCTGAGCGTATGTGCGTTCAGGGGGCGTGGCTTTGGACGGCGATTGCAGGGAGGGTGGGACGTTTGCTTTCAGTGCTATCAGGCTAAAGTTAGCATTTTCCGAGATGTCCCACTACACCTTTAAATAATACATTTTATTATATAATTTTTAAGGAAACAATCCAAAAACATACACTATACTTATTATTATGTATAGGGTTACCTTTAGTAACTAATTGCATTCTAAACATGATTCTTAGATTAGTCTTAATGAAATGATTCAAACAGTCATCCATGACCATCTGTCAAGCATGTTAGGAATATTCTCATGGTTATTGATATGTACACTTTCATGTATATGTTAAGAGGCCTGACTTCCCTCTTTCATTCATTTCTACTAATATATCTCTTTCTGCATATTGATATCATGAATAAGAACGCACATAATCTAGAGCAGGCGGTTTTGTTTTCAAGTATTCCTGCACATGCATAAATGCGAGAGTTCTGCCGGCGAAGCACATGACAAACCCATCTGCTTCAGGGTGTTATGTGATCAAAGTGCTTTTGCACAGGAAAGAGCACTTTATATTCGCACTAAAGTAAAATGATCAAAGATGGATGAGTTTGACAACAACAGTTATTATTCCTGGGCCTCTTATGTGATGTATTCTGTGACTGCTAACTAGCATGGTAATTCTATGCAAGTTTTAATCGAGTTGGCCATTTTGAAGTGCAAACTACATGTGGATGATTCCCAAAACCTGATTGTTTCATCAATATACTCAGAAGCCAGTCTTTCATATCAATCTGGAATCAGTTTAGCTCTTGAAGTGGTTAATATCAGCTGGAAAGCCATGGCCTAGGCAGCAAGCCTGTTTGAAAAAAAAGAAAAAACAGCTAGTTTAATGAGAATGAGCCATCTCTGTCTCAAGTTACTCCGGGTATTTATAATCCCTGCAAAGGTCAGCAGGAAACAGCAGGCTTAGAGGAAATCAGAGAAGGTGAGTTATTTTGCAATCAGTGTGACTTGTTATTATTTACCTCCTCCAATGAAAAATCGGTGAATGGTAATCCCCACCATTTAGGTATTACTGACGTCTCAAATGGCCTAGCACTCTTTTAAGTTTAGTGATGTGGAAGCATGGTATTAAGGTGCTGCTACTGTAATCCCAACTAACACCCAATATCCCACTAACTTTTAATCTCAAAAAGATGCCTCTGTGAGAGGAAAAAAGGAAGCCACTGATTTACTTTACTGGATATATCTTGCCTAAGGTAATAGTTAAAGCCGCAGACACAAGAGTAATTGTTTAGTGATTTCTCCATAATCAATTAGTATACTGCATTTGACGGCTACATGTCAGAGTGTAGTGGCAATCAAGACGCTCAAGATGAGACAAGGAAAAATGGAGGCCATTACAGAAGCTTTTAAGACTGCCATGCTTTGATTCAGTCACAGCTGTTCTCATCATGAGTAAAAGATTATTTGTTGATTGAATACCTAAAATCATGCTTCCTGTCGAGAACAAAAGACCACAAGACTGATATGTTTTTTGTCGTTTAATAAAAAGAACTCTTTGGCAGATAAACAGATTTGGCAATAAATAACACTTTATATAATATACACAAATACATGCACGCACACACCCACACAAAATAAATTAAGCAATTTGAATTTATAATGTGTTAATGCTAGTGAGAGGAAGATCACAGCTGCCCAAAATATAGTCTCTTTTCATGCTGGACATCTTGTTAACGACTTTGAATCGAAGCAACCTCTGGCAGAGATCATCCTCCGATATACCGTCAAAGAAAAAGTCCTCATTAAAGATCGGATTGCGGCTCTTCCTAATGACCGTGCTGCGCTGTTTCTGGACTTTACCCGGCATGAGAGAGAGGCTGACGCTGCAGTTAATGCTCTTAGGGTCCACCGACAGAGCATACAGGCCTTCCGCACTTATGAGGCGGATGCGCAGTCTCTGGTTTTCAGGGCAGTACTCCGCAGACAGCCGCAAGGTCCCGTCCCTTCCTACAGGCACCAGATTCTCCTTCATCACCCTCTCCCGGTGCAGAACCAAGTCCATGGGGAAGATAGCCGGAGGTGCCAAACTGAAACCACACGGGAGAGGTTCAACAAGGCCTTCGGATGCTCTCCTCATGATGTTGGGGCTGTTGTCCGTGGAGCTACCCTCATCCGTCGATAGGGAATTGTTTCTGGACATGGCAACCTTCCGGAGGTTGCGGTAGAGTAGTTTCTCATGGTTAAGTGCTTTGAGGAGAGAAGGTTTTGGTGGGCATCTGTTCAGGAGAGGAGAACTGAAAGGGGAGGACTCTGCTGAGGAAGTAGTATCGCTATCCAGAGTTCCCTGTCGGTGCAGGGCGAAGCCTTTTGGAGAAAGTCTTGAAGTAAGAGTATTCAGGCTGAAGGAAGAAGGGGAGGATGAAGATGGCAAGATGGGGGAAGTTGATTTGGAGCAAGTGCTCGATCTACTCCGGGGAAGAACCAAGGGGATTCCATTCAAGTTGGGGTCGTTGTGGAAGAGGGACTCCTTTCTCCTGGTGTGGGGGCTTTCAAGCAAGGTGCAAAAGCCGTAGCAGGTTTGAGCTTTAGCTAAGTGGGGCAGGGAAAGTGCGGCCTGGCTTTGAGGATCAGCATTGGTGGTTTCCTCATCACTACAGCCATTGTCAAATGGCCCATCATCAACACTCTCCACTTGGATTATATGGTTATTGGGAAGGTCTCGGGCAATGACCTCCTTCTTTGGACTTCCCTTCTCACACGGAGACACTCGGATGCATGGAGTTGGCCTCCCCTGCTCCATACTCTTGCCCTCCACTGGAGTTGAGATCTTGGGGGGAATGCAGAACTCAGGGATAGTGTCCGGAGTAATGATGTTTGGACACAGCAAGACTTTCTTGGCTTTGTCAATGGATGACTTGTCTCCAAACATGATGTCTCCGATTTTGAAGCTGTATTCCGTTATGGGAAGTGGCAGGTTGGTCCTTTCGACAGACACTCGGATCTTCTCTACGACCCACATGGGAATTCCGTTTAGAAGCTCTGCAAAAGTGGAAGGTTCTGCAGTTATAAATACTGGTCTCCACTTAGTTTTATTCTAAAATTGTGCAATAGTTGAAGTGTCAAAAGTTCATCAAACATTTTGAAGGCTGCTTACCTGGTTCTTCAGTGGAGGTCTTGAGTGTCTGTTCAGACAGGACTTTGTTCTACAAACTGCATTAAACAGGGTCTTCAGGGTGATAGCCGAGACTCTCTAACCAGCAGGCTCAGACTCTCTCCTGTTAGACCAGCTTCTCTTTGTGACACATGTGAAGGGCTCTCGGCCTTTTATACAGAACAGTACTGTGGGCGGGGAGAAGGGCTATTCATACACACCCTCAAGTGGTAAGAGAGGGCTGCCCTTCTTTCAAGGCTTCTGGTTACTCTGGAAACTCACAAGCCACGACATTGTAATCTAAGCAGCCCAACGCTGGGAAAGGTAAAGGCCAGTCTGATAAGCAAATTGCAATGAAATCCAACACATTTGGTTGATAAAACAAAGGCATGTGTGTGTATTTGACTTTCCATTACTCTGTGTGAGAATTGTAATATTAAATGTGGGTTATAGGTTAGTGATGATTTAAAATGATGGAAATCCAAATGCCTCTGGCTTTTTTGATGCAAAGACGACAATACTGGATATACCAGTATTGGTATATGACGGAATACAGACTTTGATGTATCTGGGTCAGCAAATATAAAGGTCTAAAGCAAATTTACTTAGCTTACAAACACTCATTCACAAGCTAGGCACAATAATCCCTAGTTACATCCTATAAAACTCTAATGAAAAGGGGCCTGCTGATTTTATGATTGGTGTAAGGCAAATTGTTGCTTATAATGAAATGTTGTTTTTTTTATTCATATTGGCTGAATATTAGTGTACATGCTAAAACGACAGAAACATTTATACAGCAAAGAATAGTGACTACTTCAGTCATTTTTTTTCAGGCACAAAATAAATGTTTACATGCACCATCTTTCACTGAATATGCTTAATACCCGAAAACATACAAGTAAATACAGATACATATATAAAAAAAGTGCTACCTTTGCAAGACATTGACGGGAATAACAAATACAGATATTTCAACGATGCCCTCTTGTGGCAGGATACAGACCAGTTTTGCAATATTTGAATGTAGGTTTTGCTGTATAGTTCTCTAATAATGCCATATTAGTCTTATTCCACCAGACATTTCCTAAATATTTGCTTTGATAAAATGTGTGCAGAGTAGCATTGGGTTATGTACAGTACCTTCACATGGGTGATTTACAGTACCTCTCTCAAACTACAGCTGTCTACGACGTCATGCTTGGTATTTATGTCTTTGTTGACTGTTAGCTCATGGTCAAGGTTCAAGGGGGGTATTGCTGTAACCTTAGAGAATCAGAGAAGTGGATAGACGTAATGATCCTAGAGTGTGGTGATGCCTTTCTGATGGTTTCTAAGAACCATGTTGTGATCACATTGAGTATTATTAAAGGCCTTTAACAGCAGGAAAGGCTTATTCTAATGTTTGAAAAGCACGAGGTAAAAAAGTGCTTCAATGTTGATAAAAGTTTTTAAACAGCATTTAGAAGTCATTTAGAGATTATGAACAGCTGTACAGGAAATAATTGCCATATAAATAGGATCGTGTGATATACCGCTGCAGAAGTCATCCCCTGCTGATCCCAGACCAATTTGGTGGATTTTCTTGAAATTAGTGCAATTTAATTGAGTGAAGATAGCACTGCATTAGCCCACATGGGCAACTTTAAACTATTAAAAAAAAAAAAAAACTTTAACTAGTTTTCAAATGAACCCATTTTAGTGCATAAATGAAATTGCCAATCTTAATTTTGTGGTAAATTCTAATTATTTTGCTTTAGAGTTTTACATTTTTTAAAAAAAAAAGAAAAGAAAGAATTCTTGTTTTTAAGTACATTTTAATGAAACAAAAAACTACAGCATGCACGTAATATATATATAGATACACACATACATACAGTGCAACCACTTAATTGGATCACATCATACTTCTGAGAAAAGCTATGTTTTTGTACACCATTCACAGTTCCTCTTGTTTTTCTTCTTTCAAATGGGTCCCTTCCCTGCAAGCAGCAGCTGGTTTTAATGAACGTCATGTGTTTAGGGTCACCTTTAAATGAGACCTCGGAATACCACCCTGAGAACTGTTTCACTATTTTGCTTCAAAAACATCCCATAACCCATTAAATGACAAGGACAATAGGGCCTCTAACAGTATGTTTATGTAGCATGGAAAACAGGGCCAGGTTTGAACCCTGCAGTTTTCAGGGTAAACACTAGAGGACAGCATCCTGTCAGTAATGTGACTAAAGCTTATCCATTAAATGGCACTTTGAGGTCACAGGGGCATGAGGATAAGTTGACTGCACTGATGACTGTTCATGAATGCTTCTTTAGGTACATTTCCTTTGTTTTAGTTAATCTATAATATATTTAGCAAAAGAAACACAGCAATAAATATGGTTGTTTGTTCATCCATATGCAATTTACATAGTAGCCTATTAAATATTAGCAGTATGTCTATAAGTTTTATATACATATATATATATATATATATATATATATGCCTGCATTTTCTAAAGGTAACATGTAATTTGAATAATTTAAAATTAAATCTGCATAAATAAATGAATTATAAATATAATATGTATGTATATGTAGTACAATAAATGTGTACACACACATAGCATAGCACACGTTGCATATACATTGGGAATATGTATATGTTTTTTGGCCTGCAATTTTTATGTATGTATAGGCAACATAATTAATATAAATAATTATATATATAAGTATATGTAATACAACAAATATTAAAGCTGTGTATGAGTATATTGGTTTCAATATTTTACATTTAAAAATTTTGTAATATTTCAACTGACAAAAATATAATACTATTTTAAAATATTATAAATATCTGACAATAAATATTAAATAAGACTTAAGAATGTGTGTGTGTGTGCATGTTTTTTATTACTTTATTTTTAAATTAAATTTTAAATTTTACATTTACATTAAATTTAATTTTACATTTTAAATCTCCTGTATCGACTGATTCAGCAACAGATGCAGATATATATGGGATGGTGGTAGGCATTGTTGTAAAAATAGAGTTCTTGGTGTTTTCCATTGGTCCATCTGTGAGTACTACTCACACACCTTTAATTCTTCCTTTTTTGCATTTGACAGTACATAACCTCTAATAATACATCTAATTTTCTGCTCTATTAGCCTCATTAGTGGTGCTTGCATATTCATCATGTACACAAGCAGCAGCAGTTCAAGCTCCATCACCACGACAACACTATCAGTTACAGCCACAGTTCCAGATGAGCTACAGTGTGCACTCACACACACTCACACACACACAAACAGATCAAACGAAACCAAATCAGAGCTGATATGTGACCATACGCTTCAGGAGAAATACTCAATACATACATCATAATGTCCCAGACCGGTCACTGCAATAAAGGTCACACTATGCACAAGACAGACTGCAGACAGACGTCTCTGAAGTCTTCAGGGACTGGCCTATAAATGTTTGATGACAGCTCACTCTGAGTATCACTAACATACAGACTCAGAGCATCTCTCTGAAAGAAATAATTGACTCCTAGCCTATTTTTTTTTATATTTAAGTTGTAAAAGAAACACTCAAATGTTAAGGGTATACACACAAAAGCAAACGTTCCCTCAAAGTTACAATATGCATATGTGAATACATTATCTCAGACTGACACAATGTGTATTGTCTCAAAAAAAATTATCAGTAGGTAATAAGGTATCATGAAATATCAGTAATACACATATTTTAATGTATACTACACACTATAATTTATACTACACACTATAAAAACATTTTTTAAAAGTTGTAATTCAAGCAAATATTATTGAAGTATGTTTTACAAGAAAATACTGTTTCAGTATTGTGTGCAATTTTTGTGTATTGTGTAATATAGGCTGTATATATTAATTACAGTATATACACAGTTTATATAGTTTATATAAACATATACATAATAGATATAAAAATGACATATTATGTATGTAATATGTCTACACACACGCGCGCGATTTTTAATATCTTGCATTTGTCCACTATTTTGCCAAGTATTCCTATATGCACATTAAAAGGTCCAGGTTAGAGACCAACTCAAGTTGCGCGCGCATACACACACAGATGCATGCATGTACGCCTTTAGTTTGATATCTGTGTGTGTCACGCTGATAGTAGGCAACGAATCGTTTAATAATCGCACTCCAATTGAAGGACTTATCTCAACATCCTATCGCCTCGATGGGGGACCCTAGTAACAAGAGGGGCGGGGCTTCGTGTTCCAGAGGCAGGACCGCAGCTCAGCTCGCGCTGCCTCTAAATCAACTCAATCATCTCTCGCGCACGAGAGCGCGTGCTGCCTTTCAGGTAAGAAATCCTGATATTTTCCTTCTTCTTATTTGCAAAAGAGCCGTTTTGAGGCATCGCACGTGTAGATCCTCTTTCGATCGGAGTTCAAGCCGCTTTGGTGTTGATTTATGGTGGACATGTTATGATGGAGCCGAATGAATGGGCGGTGTTGAGTCTCGTGCGGCGTGATGTTTGAATTCTGCAATCTGTCAGTGAATTTGAAGCCACTGATTTATTCTTTCTCGCATGTGAGTGGATTGACCGTGCATATTGATAATCTATCATAATTTCGCCTGTTGACATTTTTAAATATGTTATTCTCGTAAATTCAAGGATTATTTTAGCTTTTCTTAGGGCATGTAGAGTTGCTTGTCACAGTTTTACCTTTTCTGGATATATTGTCACGCTGATTTGGGGTTGCATGAAGTCCCACGGCGTATTTACATCGAGGAACGGGGTCGCGAAGCCTCCCTCTCCCATATGATGGGATGGGTATCTTTGGAAATGATATACGGCCTTTTTACATGCAAGGTGCTAACGCAAGCTGTTTGACATATGACTTAAATGTAGCGACGTGAACGAATCATTTTTTTATTCGGATCTTTTCAATGAACCGGTTCACAAAACTGGTCTGAACGAATCGGTCAGTGCGCCTCTGGAGCCAACAACTCAGCGACTGAACCCAGAACCGTGACTGATTTTGGCATAGAATACTAACATACTGGTGGTATTATTTATGCCATATCTTTACAGTATATCACACAAATTCTAATATTAAAATACTGTTAGTCTTACGTTCCATTCGAATTCAGCGCGTTTTCTTCGAACATGACCTATTCGCAGTGATCCGGGTTAACTACTCAGTGACTCGTTTAAAAGAACCGTTTGATTCGAACACGTTCGATTCGTAATGAGTCGAAATCCCATGAGTGAGATGATTGGGTAAGAGCATTTTGGAGGGAAACCGGAATTTGACTGATTAGGCAAAGTACAGAAATGTTAGGCCTAATAAAATGCATAATACTGAAAGAGCATTTAAAAAAATAATTGTGGTGTTGTTTAATGTAAATGCAATTATGTTTGGGATTTAAAAGAGTTCATTTTTATTATCTTAATCAGCGGGTTTCAATCTTTTAGATTTCACAGACCCCCAAATATGATCATTTTAATGCCAGGGACCCCCGTCTTAAAATTTAAAAGACAACTATATGTGTTAATGTATAAAAATCTGATGTATATTACCAAAAATTAATATAATTTATCATTTTTTTTTACACTTTTTTTTTTCCATTTTTCTTTCCATTTTTCTGAAGTACAACAAACTGAACAAAAAATGAAATGACAATAAATAACATTAGCGATAAAACATAATAAAATACCAAAAAAATCAGATTTTTTAAAAAGGCACTTAAGCTATTTTATTATTTTAACACCACCTACAGAACTTAGTGAAGTTATGATCTACACATGCACATGTATGTGAAAATTGTTATTATTTTTTAGTTAAATAGGCCATGCCCTTTATATTTCGTCAGCTTCATCTGGCCATGTTGAATTCAAATCAACATGTCTTTGATCATTTTCGCATGTTGAGACTACATGTATTATGAATTTGGTAGGGATCAGGCAAAAATAATAATAATAACAATTTGCAAAAGTAGTAGTTTTTTTTTTTTGTTATATCCCTGATAGTATGTGTTTCTTGAAGCTGTAATGTTGTATCAAGAACATGGCTCTTGGTAATTTGTAGATTAATTGTAACTGTTGTTACATTAAACTGTCATATTAGCCCAATAACTGTTTGACTGCAAGAGCATTATAACAAACATTGTTGTGATAAATCAGGAAAGCTAAGAAGGTAACAAATCTATCACAAGATGATGCATTGAACCCTCACTACAAAATGCATTCTTGCCTACAACATAATATAGTCATATTTGCTTTAGAGTTACAAGCACATCTGTTTTTCAGCAAGCAATATCAAAGCATCACACACTATATGCACTTTAATGGCAGTCTTGTCCACAGTTAATAGCCTGAAATGGATTATTGTCTTAGGTAATCACACATAAATGGATATATGGACTGTATGGAAGTCATAACCGTATATAAGGCAGTTCAGGCTCTTTGAAGAAATCCGTGTTTTCCTCCAGTGCAGCGCCACACCCCTTGGAATCCGTACTGTACTTCAAAGACATGACAGCTCACAATGTATGAATATACGTTACATTAGAGAGGTGCATATCAGTATATGGGCCATTCTACAGAATTGGTCCAAAGACAGAGTTGGAAACGTCTTGGGAAAAAAATGTCTTTTTCCAAAAAAATTGTATGCATGCAAATTGTATAATATCCAAGGTACACATTTTTAATAATTGTGGAGTTAATTGTCATGTTGTATTTTCAGAAAGTTTTGGAATATTTGTCCTCTCCCCATATTTGTCACTACCAAAACACAGTAATAATAATTTAATTAGAAGGGTTATATTGACCTATTAAGATTTTGCTTACATCTAGATTGTAAATATGTTTTGCTATTTTATTAACATTTTTTCAGAGGTAAATCCATAACAATTTAACAATATTTCAAATGTAATTTATGAGATTTGTTGTATTTTGAATCTAATTTTTCTTTGTAAAAGGCAAAAAGTTGATCATACTGATTTCAAGGTTAAGGATTCATTAGTTTGAATATACACTGGACCAAAAACTCTCATAACATGATCTTAGTTAATAATTCAGTATACTTTATTTTTGACAAAACATCCCATGTTTCGGTAGTGACAGTAATGCATTGGTAGCAACCACATCACATTACAGAATTTTAACTCACATACTAAAACATACTAAAATGCAAAAAAAAAAAATGCATAACTGTACTAAAATTTTGTTTATTTCCCCCAAATATGAGGATTACATGCTCCCTTTTGTCACTAACAAAACAATGGTGACATGTTTCGGCAGTGACAATTCTATGGGATAACACCCAAAAAACAAAGATGTCAGTACCAAATGTCCACCAAATGTTTCGGTAGTGACAATTTTAGATACTTTTGAACCTTGCTCAAAGATGCTAATCAGCACATGGTTAGCTATCACAGTTCTGAACAGTGGTATGCATATAAAACTAAATGTTATGGAATATCTCCCAAAAAGTGTGCTTATTTGCAGAAAAAAGGTGTTCGGTAGTGACATTCCTTAAAGTTACACACAGATTTTTCAGACTTTTGAACACGTTTACCTCAAAATGATGAGACCTATATTCTCACACCTTGTAGTTATGAGAGAGGCAGACACAGGAATATTTCCTGATCATAAATTTATGGGTTTAATTAAAATCAGTCTCTGCCAATAGACTGTTTTGGTAGTGACATGAAAAATGCTGGACACATTTTTTTTTACATCATAATTTACTAAGAAAATATAAAATAAATATATTTTTTTGAACTTCACTTTTTAAAAGAATCAAAAAGTTAGGGTTCAGGACAGCCACCTCCCAATTGAAAGTACCCAATAAATGATGATTTTATAGATATGAAGCTTACTAATATTTTAAATATTATTGTGGATTTCAAGAGATAATAGAAGGATCTTAATAAAGATCTAAGATTGGAATACTGAAATGCTTTTTAAATGTGTTTTTTGGTTGTTGGATTTGATAATTTGGTGCGATCAATAGAGTTTAAATGTAATCTGAATGATTGAAAGTACATTTCATTACTTCATCACCACCATCTCATGTGTCACATAAGGCAGGATGGCGCATGCAGTGTGACTGTGACACAAATAATATGCACTTTGACCTAGTTTTAACAATCTATTAACATTATCAATCAATCATGCCCCTGTTGCTACCAGCTTAGTTGCTTTATAAAAACGATCGAGTTTGTGTTGACCTGGATTGCATTAACTATTATATTTATTTAGCATAAATTCCATTGCAATATTTAAATCTGTGTCAGATGATACACTGAGGGAGGCCTTCATCACTATGCAAGGAAAAGGAAATTAGCACTGCTGTTTGACAGGAAAAAGGAATGTTTCTGTATGCGTTGGACTTTGTCACTGTCATATGAGGTCAAACTGCTGACCTTTTAGTATTATATTTTGTTCTTAAGGAAATACATGAATTTTTATTATGGCACATGAATATCTACCTATCTATCTGTCTGTCTATCTATAAAATTCATGTGCCATAATAAAAATTTGTGTGTATACACACACACACACATCTTACTATTATTATTGATATACTTGATATATTGATGATTTATGATTGATCATAATTTCTGAGTAAAAATGGATTTATTTCGATAGTGTCTGATTTGAACAGTTTTTATTTATTTATTTGTTTATATCAGTTGATATTGCATATGCTAATTTGTCTATTTTTATATTTAGATGACCTTAGCCATCATCTAGCGCTAATTAGATTAAGTTAATTTAATTAGTTGACACTGTTAACTATTATTATCTTTAGAAAATCTTAAAATTATCCATTTTTCATACAGTACATTATAATATTGACACCTAAATGCAGTTGTAGCTTTTAAAATTATTTCAGCTTTTCATGCATTTTTACTTCATTTAGAAAATCGTATTTGAATAATCAAAAAAAAAACGGTAAAGAATTTAAATATTGGCCATAACATGAAAATAATCATCAGCTTATCAGTATCAGCCATAATTTTAATGTAAATTCATCCGTGAATGAGATTATTTCTGAGCACAACAGTCTAATTTGACTGCATCCTTCTGATTCATGAAGTTGACTGGTGAAAAGGCCTCTGGTACTCTGACTTGACACAAGAGAAAGGATGTGTGTTTTTGTGATGAAAGGGCATGATGGGAATTAAAATGCATGATTAATGGACAGAGAGCTTGATGGTAAAGGTTATTGCTCATTATGTGTATTGATTATTTTCAGCCTGTTTTTTTTCAGCTGGGTGATGTAAAGATCTAGTGAGCATCAACTGTATCTTGGGGGGGAAATAGTTATTTTTATTTTAGCTGTATCTCTCAAAATTGATGGCATGACCACTTTGTATCTTTTTTTACATCCATATTCTTGCTGTTGGTTTTCAAAAAATGGTCAATTTGCCAAGTGAAATGTATGAAGTCATGCTTGAAATTATAGTTGGTCGTGCTTTTTTCATTAAACTGAAATCTTATTCAAGTTATGAAACTTTAAAAAATTGTTTCCATATCATCAGGAAGGAAAAAATTCAGCTAACACCTGCTTTCCTCTGGCTGTATATCCCATATGTGAGGTTATAATTAGCTCTCCCTCTAAGTGTCACAATCTGGGATGCAGCTTTTTGCTTGCCAACTACATCTGATAAATTCTACGGCACCAGTGACACTACACGCAGAGGACAAAACGGGAATCAGATGGAGGGGAATGGAAAGAAACAGTCAGTTGAAAATATAAATTCATATCAGGAAGGCTGGCTTTGACTCTTGATGATCCAAGAAGCAAATAAAGAGAAATATTTCAGACAAGATGCCACAATTTCTGTGCTAGTGTACAAGAATATCTCATGAGAGTTGACTAATTGACTAATAGTCCAACGACTGGCTGGTCGAATAGTGAGAGTATGAGCTTAAGTATGTGTGTAGTAAAAGAAACCGTGCATCTGCGCCATTCATTCACACAGAGACATGCAGGATTCATATTTAAATAGTATTTTTACAGCTTAATATTCACATAGTGTTTTGATTTAAGTGTACTGATCTACCATTGTTTTATCCATCCAAAATTTGGCAAATTCCGTGACGTTCCACGTTATAAAAGTAAATTCCATTTTAATGACTGGATTCAGTGATTTCGTCCGTGTTTTCCACATTCCGGAAATCATCGGGCCCTAGGTAGAGTAGTTTGTCATTTTTCGTATTTTAATTTTTTGTTTTGATATTATAGCTAGCTATCATTTAGACTGGTTACAGAGTAAAACTCCTTTACGTTATGTTTGTCCCCTTTAAAAGAGAATTGCTACTGCAGGCAAACATTCAGATGGTGTCGCTATTTTTGTCACCATTGTTGCATCACCGTTAAAATACTATCTCAAGCTAAATATAGTCCAACTTTTAAAAACACGCCTCAAGATCCCTTAATTTTGTTCCAAACTGTTTTTTAACGCAAGAATGCATTTTATGTAAACATACCCTTATAAATGAGTCCAATCTGGGTGACAACCAGCATACAAAACAATCTACCAGCTAGTCGATTTTGAAAATATTATGTTTTGTGCATCACTAGTATCAGGATTCCTCACATTTCTTGCTGTGTTAGAAAAGCACAAGCTCAAAGCATCTGTGTTTTGCTTATTGCCCAATATATTTCTGGTGACCTCATGCTTTGAATTATGGGCAATTCAGTAAAGAGAGCTTTCTGAATGTTAGAAATGATGGTTTGATTCATATGGTGGATGTTATTCATGATCAGGAGCTCAGAGAACTGTTGCATGAATGCGAAGTCTGAGCATTTCCTCTTAATCTGATTAATGAATTCTGTGGCGCCCCATTAATAATGTATTGATTGATTGAGACAAAGTACTGTGAAAGAAGCACTTTCAAGATGCTGGAAAAACCTGTAGCAGCAACTAACTTCATTTTGAACTCCTCTGAAACTGGTATGAGGTAATATGATTGGGTAATTAATGTGAGTCATATCAGTTTACCTCTTGTACATTCTTCCTATGTATTTTCACAGAGAGTGTGTAATTAAAAATCATGCCTTGTGAATGTGTTTTTTTTTTTTTTTTTAGCTGGATCATGGGCCTGCTGTTAAGGAGGTCACTATCAAATGGCTTTGGATTACATTGGGCCATTATGTCTTGGGATATTTGGGCTGTCCTCCAAAATTGAAATAGTGAAAAGTAGGGATGCACCGAAATGAAAATTCTTGGCCGAAACCGAAAACCGAAAAAGAGGAAACCAAGGCCGAAAACCGAAACACCGAAAGAAATTATGCCAATTATTAGTACCATTGCATTTATGGCTATGACTGTGTACTAACTTTACTAAAATCAAGGCATTGCAATTGCATAAATTAATATTAAAGTTTCAAAGAATAAATCAATTACAAATTATGCAAATATTTATTTAGCACATTGCAACAATGCACAGTATAAAATAAAATTCAAACTAAAATGTTTAACTTGACCCCACTCGTGTACATTAAATAATGTAATAATAAATAATGCTGTGACTGCATAGGTTTAGCTTATGGGGCCGTCACGTGATGAACGAATGACTCGAACCCGAAGACTCGATAGATGAACTAATCAATTCTCTTTCTGGCTCAGACTTTAAAGTTTTAGCTTATGGGGCTGTCACGTGATGAACGAACGACTCAAACCCGAACACTTGTCTGATAAGAGGTGAGGTGAGCTAATCATAGACTAAAGACCCCGGTAAACAACGAATTATTTTGTTTTCTGTTTCTTATACCATTATAGTTTTGTATTGTTTGTAGTGTGATCAACGTTTGCATTAGTAGTAGATGTGTTAGGGAAGCAGCACGTAACATTTTAATTATATTTTGCTAAAATGAACGAAATGAACGAATGACTCGAAAAAAGATTTGTTCATTTTGCTGAACGAGACTCAAAGGTCCGAGTCAGTAAAATGATCCGAACTTCCCATCACTACTTTGCGTCATCACAACATTTCGGCCGTATTGTTTCGGTGATAAAAGTCTTTCGGCCGAAAACCGAAAATGCACTTTTGGGCCATTTTCGGCCGAAAACTTTCGGTGGCCGAATATTCGGTGCATCCCTAGTGAAAAGGCAGGAGATTGTTGTTTGACTGTTGTAGATGGTTGGCTAATCTGGCTATGTGCATTTTAAGATTAAACTAATACTATTAAATAGGCCTGTAGGCCTTAGTACTTGGGCATTAGCAATATGCTAATGATGTTGTGATGTCCTAACGATATGCCATATGGTAAAGGATATCAGTCCAGGATTAAAATCAATCATCTATTTATAGTTATTGATATAGTTCGTCCAAAATAGAATATTTTGGTCATCAGAATCCCAGTTTGATGTGTCTTCCTGCATGTTTTATGACTGATTGTGATGCCCATATTTGGGATGTTTTTGAGTAAGTTAGTATTATGTTCTTCCAATATTTTATTGCTTCAAAACATATAGTTCATGAGTCATAAGAAAAGTTTTATGCTTTTTTGTCCTTAATGGATCTTGACGGCCACTGGTCCCAGTTTACTTTTATATGGAAAAGAGCAGCTTGAACATTCTGAAAAAAATCTCCTTTATTGTTTCATTGAAAAAGACAAATAAAAAAAACAATAAATAAATAAGGTGATTTGCTCAAGAAGAGATTTCCAAAATTCCTGTTTAAATATTCCATAGGATCGTAATGTTCTTTGGCACACTGGAAAAATCCTAGTGGTAGACCAATAGTTGGCAGTCAAACTGAACATATTAAAATGGTTTCTGTTGGGTGACGTCTTGCGTAGCCGATTTCTGAGGCTCCTGATTATAATGATTATTGCATATGTTTCGTTAGGCTAATTGAACAAAAATGTACTCCCTTCACTTATGGAATTGATTCTGAGTAATTAGTTTGCATCTTAATGAGCTGTGGTTGATTTGCTTGGTTTAGTATCAGTTTAGTTTGACGTGTTTTGATTTGGTAAATTAATGTTTTTACCATATTAAGACAGATCAGTCAAAATACTACAGTTCTGAACTGAGCCATACTGATCTGATAAAGCATTGTGTTTTCTGCACAATAAGCCTAGTCATTATACATACAATGGATGGAGTGATAAAGTTTCTTGCAAGATAGTTTAACTGGGCAATGGTTGCCCAGTTTAGTGTAATTCATTGTAATAGCTAGTAACTTGCTTTTAACATGATTCAAGAGCCCTAAATGATAAGCTGTCTTGTATTAGCTAGAAAGATTGCCCCTTTTCCTTTGCAAATCAATTAGCAAGTGCTTTCCCTCTTTCTGTTGCTGCAGTTGTTTCATCTCCAAGAATAACAGGCCTGGTTGGAATTCCTCAGGAAATGTTTAGTCAATAGACCAGGAGACAAAGGGTTCATGGCTCATTGTCAGTGGAGAAAATCAGTGTAGAGTTTGTCCAGGAATGAGCGTGAACCTGTGGGTGTTTTTAATGGCTGTACAGATTAATTTTAGTTAAACCTCTGGGTTCTCCATCCCACTGGTAGGCTAGGTTACCCAGCAAATATCATACTTGTCTATCATGATTCTCCCCAAGAACAGAATATTTGACTGATTTCACTGAATGGACAAAAACACTCTTTAAAATGTCACCTTTTGTGTTCCACAGTAAAAAGAAAGACATATCAGGTTGGAATGACAGAATTTTCAATTGTGGGTGAACAGAAAATCAAAATGGACCTAACTTACTTTCTTAACAACCTTTCTGGTGATATAACCAAGACTTCATTAACATAATCTCATGAAGAATAATAGGTCACACTTTATTTTAAGGTCTAATTCTTGCCATTAACTGTGACTTTTGCCTCAATAAACTCCTAGTTTGCTGCTTATTAATAGTTAGTAAGGTAGTTGTTAAGTTTAGGTATTGGGTAGGATTAGAGATGTAGAATATGGTCATGCAAAATATGTGCTATATAAGTACTAATAAACAGACAATATGTTAATAATACGCATGCTAATAAGCAACTAGTTAACAGTGAGAATTGGTCCCTATACTAGTGTTACCAAATAATATAAATCAGTAATATCATAGCCTAATTTTCAAACTTCAGTCAAAGTCCTCCTTTACTTTATTTTCTAGTGGATATTCATTATCACTCTGCAATACTCCACATTACGGAGTTATAATGTGGAGTTATATCCACATTACATTCATTGTGAATCATGTTGTCTTTAACACAGAGATAATTTATGAGCTCCTTCAATGATTTTAATTGCAAGGATCACTGTTGACTATGGTTCGAGCAGTTAAAATTAGCTCTTTCATTCACAGGCCAGCAGATAAAAGGAAGAAATGTAGTGCTGTGTCTTTTGTTCCCAGTGAGGCTGTTTGGCTTGAATAGAGGAACGTTTATCGGGCTTGTCCATGTGAGGAGTCCACATTGAATAGTTCTTGTCCGGCCGGGTCCTGCTTGTAAAGGTCTCGGGTGTGGATTGTATTATTGTCAGCTCTGGTACTCTGTGGATTTGTAGTGTACGGTAGCGCAGGACAATGCGGTATTGTGTGTTAAGGTCTATTTTGCATGCATACGTCAAGTGCAATCGATGAAAATTGTGCCATTGAATAAATAATGCCGGAAAGCACGAGACATCAGCGTATTTACAGCGCTATACTCTAAAACCATTAGCGGTAGTTGCATGCCTGCTCTCATCAAAGTCAAGATGACAGAATCTTTCCCATGAGTGCTTGTGCAGTTCCAGAACCACATCTCCACTCGTTTTGCCTTTCTTTCCCAGTGAACTAAAATGGGCAGAAGTGTAAGGCACTGGGTGGTGGGGGGTGCAGTTCTATGGGTCTCATGGTTGGAATGATTCTCTCCCCCTCATTCACATTTTCCAGCTCTCCACTCATTTCCTCTCACCTCTCCTCACAGTCAGAGGACACTCCGAGGGGGCTCGTTCGGGATCGGAAGTAAGCAAAATAAAAGGGAAGACCAACAGAGTGTGTCTGAATGTTCGGGCGGTGCTCTGTGATTAGATGGGACTCTATCTCTGTAGCTGTGTTGTGGATCTGTTGCTGGGTTACTGCTCAGGGAGCATGCGGTGTTGGGAAATGGGTCGGTCATGGAAGTCATTGTTTGGTCAACTTAGGAAGGTTTGTACAGTTGCCAGGAGTTTTACCCTGGAGACTTGTTGTTAGAAGATTGTTGCTGTTGATGTTTGACAGATGTTGATTATAATAAGGATTGAGGTGATTATGATTGCAGAGAACATGATGGTGATGGCAAAAGTGGTAAAGATTACTGTTTGGACTCTTGTATGGGCTGCAGTTTCTCCACTTACGCTGCTATTTCACCATCTGTGGTATGAAGGCTCATGTGGACTTCAAGGTAGAAATCAGCTCTGTAACTGGTAAGACCTTGCAGCCTACATGTTTCTCTTGGTTAAACGTATTAACTCTCACCAATGACAGCTTGACTGAATTGATACATCAAATGTGGTTTGGATACAGAGCCACCCTCAATTTTCTTTGGTTTACATAGAAAGGAGGTTTATAATTACTGCTCCACCAGCTGCAGCATACGGAATTGCAAAAATAACCAGATTTTTACATTTTCTTGAGATATGAAACTCCACAACATGATTCTGGTCAAGGGATAGTTCACCCAAAAATGAAAATTCTGTCATTAATTACTCACCCTCATGTCGTTCCAAACCCGTAAAACCTTCGTTCATCTTCGGAACACAAATGACGATAATTTTGATGAAATCTGAGAACTTTCTGACCTTGCATAGACAGCAGCGCAACTACCACATTCAACGCCCAGAAAGGTAGTAAAGACATTAAAATAGTCCATGTGACATCAGTGGTTCAACCGTAATGTTATGAAGCTACGAGAATACTTCTTGTGCACAAAGAAAACAAAAATAACTTTACTCAACAGTTTCTTCTCTTCCGTGTCAGACTTTGGCGTGTATTCGCGACAGTGCCACGATACATTTTAATGATGTCATTACTACCTTTTTGGGTGAGTAATTAATGACAGAACATTTTTGGGTGAACTATTCCTTTAACCCTGCTCCTGGATACCTGCTATCCTGCAGAATTTAGCTCAAACCCTAATCAAACACAACCAGCTCATCAAGGTCTTCAGGACCACTTGAAAAGGTGTTTTGGAGCAAGTCGGAAACAAAAATTTTCAGTACATTGGTTCTGTAGGAGCAGGGTTGAAGATCCTTGGTGGTTCACCAAGTTCATTTTGTGCAGTCGCTAAGGTGTTCTGAATGGCTTTAAGTGCATTTCTGTGTGGTTGCTAGTGTGGTCTGAGTAGTGCTAGGTGGTTACTTAAGATTCCACCTCAAGTGATTTTCTGATCTCTAGGCTGAAGTACCTTCTTCATTGTATGTCTATGGTATTGTACTATGGTAATTTAGTAAGTACAGTCATTTAGAAAAGCAATTGCACAGGTTTCCTTATAAGCTGCATGTTTGAGGTCACAATTTTTTTTGTAGCTTGAACAGTGTGGGATGAGTAACAACACTGAAGTTCCAAAGATTTCAACGTCTTCCATTGTGCTGTTAAATGGTTTGTCCAGCCCCAAACGCACACCATTGATTGACGACATAGACCACTTAATCAAATGTAGCAATGTTTTGATAAAACCACACAAGACAGTGTTTGCACTCTTCGGGAATATAGCAGTCATAGTTGTCTTTGCACTTGGATAGGATGGGTGTATTGCTTTGTTTTTGTTTTATTTAATTTTGTATTGCTTTCTAGGTTTCATATTCCCAGATGTAGCCTTTTTTATGCAGTGAAGATGAATAAAGCTACAATGATAGACACATTCTCTGTCAGACGTTTTCTTTCATTTCTTCACTTTTTTCGTTTCTGGTTTGTCACAAAATAGAAGCCAATTTAGTCTTTTGGTAGAAAAAAATATTCTGCAGTAATTTCACACTGAGGTGCATTTATTCAGTAGCATTGTATCGAGTCAAGCTGTTTACCCTGTTTACTCTTGACCTTGTCGTTCTCTGAAGAAAGACAGCAATTACAAATATTGGCCCTTGTGAACTGTTTTGACCCATGGGTAAATGGTTTGTGACCTTAGCCCAGAGGTCAGAGGATGCATGCTGGTAGTATAGACTCAAGAAAAAGATACACGCTCTTGGGGTTTTATTGATGGATTTTGAGGGCACAGCTTCTATGATTGCTCGTGTATTGAGGAGACTCTGGTAAATGGCTTGGAGAAAAAGTGTTTACATGTCATCTTTTCATTAATTTTCTGTGGGAGATCATGTGATAGTGTCTCATGCACACTGGGGCATTATGGACAAGGGCAGTGGTTGATTCCCTCAGGCTGCTGTTCACACACTGTGGAAATCAACTCTGGGAAAGTGAAACCTCAAACTGAGTCAATGAATCTGAAGTTTCAGTTAAGCAATGCTTTTTCCTCATTCAGTTTTATGCCATTAAAGGAGTCTGTTGGAATGTTTCACACATTTTTACATTTCAAAAGAATTAATTGGTTAGCCATAGTGTTCGCAGTCTTGCTTAACTAAACCACTGGATAAAACCTACTGCTTAAAGGGATAGTTCACCCAAAAATGAAAATTACCCCATGATTACTTCACCCTCAAGCCATCCTAGGTGAATATCAGATGACATATGATCGGAATTATATTAAAAAATGTCCTCGCTCTTCTAAGCTTTATTATGGCAGTGAATGGGGGTCGATATGTTGAAGTCCAATAAAGTGCATCCATCCATCATAAAAAGTGCTCCACGTGGCTCTGGGGGGGTTAATAAAGGCCTTTTGAAGCAAATTGATGTTTTTGTAAGAAAAATATCCATATTTAAAACTTTATAAACTGCTAACTGTTGTACGTGGCGTTCCAGCGGATCACGTAAGACGTAAGCTCTGGTGAAAAGAGACGAATGCGTATGTGCAGAGGAGAGATTAAAACAAAACACCAGACACGAATTAGAAGTACAAACCGACGATTTATTAAGAAAAATGTTGGAGGATTTCGATATAAGCCAAGAGGAGACTGGAGTCTAAATAGGGATTTTCATTAAATATGGATATTTATCTTACACAAATGCATCAATTCCCTTCAGAAGGCCTTTGTTACCCCCCACCACCCCCGGAGCCGCATGGATCTCTTTTTATGATGAATGGATGCACTTTATTGGACTTCAAAATCTCAACATCCATTCGCTGCCATTCAAATCTTTGAAGAGCCAGGACATTTTTTAATATAACTCCGATCATATTCGTCTGAAAGAAGAAAGTCATAGACACCTAGGATGACTTGAGAGTGAGTAAATCATGGGGTAATTTTCATTTTTGGGAGAACTATCCCTTTAAACCATCCTGAGCTTTAAAACAAGCAATTCTTATAAACTTCCCAAAAAGAACAAATTCGTATTCACCTATATCAGGGGTGTCAAATTCAGTTCCTGGAGGGCTGAAGCACTGCAGAGTTTAGTTCCAACCCTGCTCCAAAGCTCAAACCATGTAGTTTTCAAATAAATTACTTGATTAGCTGGATCAGGTGTGTTTAGGGTTGGCTCTACACTCTGCAGGGCTCCAGCCCTCCAGGAACTGAGTTTGACACCCCTGACCTATACTGTAAATCAGTGGTTCTCAAACCTGTCCTGGAGTACCCCCAGCCCTGCACATTTTGTATGTCTCCCTTATATATCACACCTGATTCAACTCACCAGCTCATTAGTGAAGACTGCAAGACCTGAAGTGGGTGTGTCAGATATAGGAAGACATACAAAATGTGCAGTGCTGGGGGTACTTCATGGAGAGGTTTGAGAACCACTGCTGTAAATCATAAAGATTGCATGAAACAGCAGTAAAACAGTTACACAATGCCATTCCAAGTGACATCAGTCAATAAAAAAATTAGAAACCATTTCTTTGTTGGAAAAATTAAAAGCGATCTTTAGAACCATAAGTTTGCGGAAGGTATTTTTTTTGTTCTGGGCAATGATTAATCACATACAAAATAAAAGTTTTTGTTTACATAATATATGTGTGTGTACTGTGTATATTTATTATGTATATAAAAATACACACACATGCATGTGTATATATTTAAGAAAAATGTTATTAATAGATTAAATATATTTATATGCAATATAAATTATATGAATATAATTATATACATATAAATACATTTTCAAAATATATACTGCATGTGTGTCTTTATATACATAATAAATATATGCAGTACACACACACACACATTATATAAACAAAAACTTTTATTTTAGATGCGATTAATCGCGAATAATCGTTCCCAAGTAGGGCTGCAGCTAACGATTATTTTTATTGTCGACTACTCTATCGATTATTTTTCAATTAATCTATTTATTATTTTCTTATCAGTTGATGAATTCTTTAGTTAAACTATCAATAAATAACAGTAACTTCTGCTATTAATCTTTTATTTTTATTCAAACGTTTTCTCATAATTAATACTTTACAAAAAATAAATAACAACAAAGAAAGAAAGAAAGAAAGGAAAGAAAAGAACAATAAAGAAAATAATAACAAGAAAAGAGAGAAAAAGAAATAACAATAAATGATATAAAAGGAAAAAGAAAATAACAATAAATTAAAAAATAAGAAAAGAGAGCAAAAGAAAAATAATAAAAAAGAAAAAGAAAGAATTACAGGGCAGTGATAAAATCAATAGAAATGCACATTATGGCTGCATTCATAGTTACTGTTTGGGACTGACAGCAGTTGCTTACAGGTGAGAGACTTGAAAAGTTTTATTTATTCAGCAGATTAAAACATCTGCTTGAATACATATCTGCTTATGAATGAACAGCTGAAGTCAAAACCGCATTCAGGACACTAGAGCGACAGAATCAAAAATGGCGTCATAACACCGGTAAGTTTTATCACAGTTGACAGCCCGTTTTTAAATAAATCAGCCCAGTCGAGGCTTGTCCAATCCATCACACAGTTAAACAACTAACAGTGACTTTAAATGCTTTGTTAGCGAGTGCAGAGAGCGCGTTTGGTGCGCGCGTCTCAGATCTCGCTCGATCGCGCCCATGACGGCAGCTCCAGTGGATCTTAAGATGAACGCGAATCATTTCTTCGTCTCTGCGAGTGCATTAAACCCGTCATGATTATATAGGCAACTCGATGTCCGTGGTGTTCCGTTCATTCAGCGCAGCTTTGAATGCGGTTGTGAATCCTGACAATATAAAGGCGTCAGGTTGGCTATATGCGCTTCTGACAGTCGTATAATAATAGAATGCTCTATGAACGCTCTATGAAGTGATGTTACCATACTAGCCTTTAACTTCTGTTCTAGTGTCTTGTTTGTGTTAAACATGGCAGAAAAACAGTCTTAAGTAGGGATAACTGCAGGCTCGCGCAATGGGCGTGGCTAAAGGTGCGAAGCATCGACGCACTCCATGCTAATCGACGTATTTTTATAATCGACGTAATCGATGACGTCGACGAATCGCTGCAGCCCTATTCCCAAGCACTAGTATTTTTGCAATTCTTTTTGGTGCCGCTAGTTGCGCAGAAATTACATAGTGCTACTTTAACTGACCTAGAAACCACATGCCACATCCTCTCTGTATCAACCAGCATCCCTCAGCTCCTTCTGTTCTCTCCAGCTAAGAGTGAGTGTGCCCACTGTACTTTTGGCAGTGTCACCATGACTCCAGTCCATTAAGAGAATTAGCATGGGGCTCTCCCGAGGCCATGCTGGATGGGATTGCCCCACCAATCAGCACACAGACAGCCCCACTTGGCAGCACATCCCCTCTGGAGTCGTAGGTTAATGACAGGGCTGCTTAAGAGATTGCTCACTGCACAGCTCATTCAGAATGAAGCGGAGAGAAGAAACGGCACGATAAATCGATCCGGTGCCGATGGGTGTCTGTCTGTTCTTCCTGCAGAGGCACTGATTCTGTGATACTGAGGATTTTTAATCAGCATTTGTGGGAAATGAATGGCCACCATGGCTGGAACATTTATTCTTGTAGATACTCGTAGCTGTGATTTTTGAAGGACTGAATTATGATTTCAACTTGTATACAGAAGGACACAATGGAATAGGAATTCACTGGTAAGCACATCTAAAGATCTTCTATCGAGAATCACGCGCATTTATCACCTGGCTGGATGATGTCCTTGTGAGTGTCCAGTGAAGATGTCATGTCTGTTCTCTGTTTACTGCTGGGAATACTGCTGTGCTCTGCTGAGCTTTTCTGTGACAAGTTGCTGACCCAGCAACAACAGCAGCAACCTCTCTTCCTCCACCTCTCTTTCTGCCGTTCACTGTACTCCGCTTGCCTGCTTCCTTTCCATTCCTGTCTTGGAATGGTTTCACAGCTTTTCTTTTTTTCTTGCCTTTTCTGTCATATCCTATCTTATCGCATGTCTTCCCTTTTCCTTTCCTTTTCCTTGTCTTTTCTATCCAGTCCTATCCTATCCTAGATGCTTTTACATCAGTTCTTATTTCTTTGCCTATCCTATTGCATCTCTTTTTCTTTATACCCTATTCTGTACTTGTCCGGTTTTGTCCTATCCTACCCTAAGTTTTCATATCTTGCCTATCCTATTGCATCTCTTTTTCTTTATACCCTATTCTGTACTTGTCCGGTTTTGTCCTATCCTACCCTAAGTTTTCATATCCTTTCCTGTTTCTTTGCTTATCCTATCCTTTCATATCTTTTTTTGCATCCATTTTCCTATCCTATCCTATCCTATCCTATCCTATCCTGTCCTGTCCTGTTCTGTCCCTTCCCTTCCTGTTTCTTTGCTTATCCTATCCGTTCATATATTTTTGCATCCCTTTTTGCCTGTCCTATCCTATCCTATCCTATCCTATCCTATGTTTTCATATCACTTTTTTGTTTCTTTGCCCATCCTGTCCTTTTGTATCTTTTCACATCCCTTTTTCTTTACCTTTTCTATTCAAATGTTTCTCATCCTTTAGCATCCTTTTCTTTGCCTTTTCTATCGAATTCTATCCTTTTGCATCCCTTTCTGTTTCTTTGCCTATAGTACAGTAGGCAAGATTAGGATTAGCATATCCCAAGTCACGTTTTAAAAGACAAAAGAAATCCGTAAAATTTACTAACATATATAGAAGGTGCACAGTGTCATTCACACAAACACTAAACACCATCATGGTAACACACATGAAACTGAAATAATGCAAAAAAACATTAATTTAACAACATTAGATGTAACATACAACCCTAATGTACACAACTGATAAGAAAAACTAAGAAGAAATATAGTTATTTCAACAAAAAAACATCAAATTTGAAATGTAACGCAGGGAATTCTGGGAATGTCAATTTACACTTATTCACTGTAAATGATAAGTTCTTTTTCACTTCCAAAAATGGTATACTTCCGTAAAATTACATGTAATGTCCAATACAGTTTTTCACCGTATGTAGTAAAGGAACTTACCGTTAACCATTTAACAGGTTTTTACTGTAGCATTTTTACAGTCTTTTACCGTTAAATTCACAGTCATTTCTGGGATGGTGTACTACTACTTATGGGTTTTTAAAGTATGCATCCGTGCATGCGTTTTTGGCAGTTACCCATAATTCCTTGCGCCTACACAAGATGTTTGTTTGCGACGGTTCTATTTTCTCATCCTGATTCTCATCCTTTCGCATCCTTTTCTTTGCCTTTTCTGTTGAATCCTATCCTTTTCCATCCCTTGCTGGGTTTTTTTTTGCCTGTCCTATGCTTTGATGACCTTTCGTATTCCATTTTTTTTTTATGTCCTATATGATCCTATCCTATGCTTTCGCATCCTGTCCTATCCTATTCCTTTACCTGTCCTACCCTTTGATATCTTCACATCCCTTTTTCTTTGCCTTTTCTGTTTAATCCTATCCTATGCTGTCACATCCCTTCTGTTTCTTTGCATTCCCTTCTGTTCATCCCTTCTTTTTCTCTGCTGTCGGCTAGGATCCTATTTTCAACTAGCTGATGGGTTGCCTAAATGACTAGTCGACTAATCAATCTTTAGGTATAGCTCTGTATAATTGGTTGGGTTTAAGTTTTGGATTAATTTGAGCTTCAACCGATCGGACCTGTTTCATAGGGGTTGTTTAGTTTTCGTGTTTAAAAACAGGTAGATTGTGCACAATGGAACATAATACAAATGCAAATGTTTGCTTTAAAGGGGATGAATCAAAAGGAGCAACTTTTATGAGAGGGTTTTACTGTGCACACTTTACTGTAAAAAATCTGGTCAACCTCACTAATTGACAAGTCTTTTGTTGCACAATTAATTAACAAGCTGTCTGTTGTGACCCATCAGAGATGTTAAAGATGTATGTAAACACAACATGCTTTCATCTGAGAGTTACACACAGCTTAGAGAGAGAGAGAGCGCGAAAGAGATATTACTTATATTGTGTTAGCATAATGCATCATCATTGACCTTGTCTTAAGGTCACATTTAGGTTTTGCTCCCTCTGAAGATAGCATTGAATGATATGCCAGCCTTCGTATTCAGAGATACATGCGGTGGCTTGCTTTACAAGCTCTTTGGTCGGGGTGTTTATAGTGCGTGTGTGTTTTCTGATGTGTCTGCAGTGTGGACAATCTCGCTGCAGGGCCTGTTTAATTCCGCACATGAGTTTTTTTCATTACCCTCTACTTTAACTGTCCGTTCTAATCGCTGGAGCAATTAGCAGCCCGATGCAGTGCATATGAGAGGGTGGAAGAAAAGATAACGTCAGGATCTCTAAGGAATCTTACCTCCACAGTGTACTTATGATTATTTTGTCCTCTAAAAGATAAAGACATCATGCCTGGGAACAAGAATAGCTGAAGACAGCTGCTCGGTTCTCCAGGTGTCTACGTACAGAGCTGTTTGCCTGTGTGTATTTGCGCTCTTAATGACGAACAGGGTGGAGGACATTTATCAGGACAGTGGGACGACCACAGAGCAGTGATGAGTGAGCTGCCTTTGAGGTGCTTTTGTATCAGGTAGAAAGGCACTGTATCGTATTACAGTGTACTCAATAGCTAGCTGTATCCAGTCTCCTGTGTTCGTGTCCCTATGTTTGCCTGGTTGTTACCGGCTAACACATTGTTATTCTGCTACATACATGTAATAAAATGACAGACTCTTCACAAGGCACAATGTATTTATGTAATATCATATATAGCAGATTCCTATTTTGTTGGGAACACTATGTGGGGTTTGGTTGAATATTGTTTGGTCTATCTATTGCATAATTTCTCCAACCCTGTTGCTTTTTTTTTTAAATGTCAAAAGTAGTAATGTCAAAATATCTGACAAGTATCAAGTTGATATTAAAATAAAAAATTAAACACTTTATTCTGAAATTTTTATTGTTTTTATTAATTGCTAACTTTTTACTTATTACGTGAAATGTGAAGCTACATGCTGTCATTTTAATTGGCTAAGATTTATTCTATTAATGTTTATACTGTATATTAATATACAGCAAAGAAGCGTGTTCAGTAGCGTATTAAGTTTTGCTGCAGTCCTGAAATTTGTATTGAGATTGAATCATGCAATTTTAATGATAGTGGCATTGATTATTGATATTTTGCTACTCTGAAGAGATTTTTTTTTTCTTTTTTCTCTACAATAAGGCTTGTTTATCTGGTTTATCTAGACATGGTTCATCATTTGATATTATTTGATATATTAAACATGCATTTGTTGTTCAGACAGGTAAGGTACTTGCAGGCTAACCTGACTCCATGATGTCCAAGGTCAAAGTCATCATAACTTTGTTTCAGTATAACGTCATGTTGTTCTGTTTTCGTGTTCTTATGCCGGTTTGAAACAAAATCTCAAAGCAAAGGGATAAAGCATTGTGTTTCCTCTCACAAACTCAGACTGAAATGTAATTTCCAATGGAAATTTAAGAAGAGTAAGCAAATCTGTGTTGTCCTTCTTCATCTCCAAGCCAGAAAGCTGCATGAAATTCAAACAATTCACAGGGGTGCAAATATGCTGAATCCCAATTTGCATAATATCCATCCTATATGCAAGATTAGGATTAGCATATCCCAAGTCATGTTTCAAAAGACAGTTCTGGGATGGTGTACTATTTCTGGTGGATTTTTAAAGTATGCATCCGTGCATGTGTTTTTGGCTGTTACCCATAATTCCTTGCGCCTACACAAGATGTTTGTTGGCGACGGTTCTATTTTCAGTATCAAGACACTGATTTCTCTCAATACAGGTTTTTGGCTCACTTTGCATAAAAACTACATATATTGCTGTGTGCATACATAATTCAAGCATTTAGTGTAGTAGTCCTTCAGATATTACCCTGTCTTGTTAGCGTGACACAATTTGGCTTCATTTGGAACCAGTATACTATTTTATTTTTCCCTCTGTGGCTTACATTTATATGCGACTGTTTTTCACCCTTGTGTTTAATATATAATACTCTGCTCATTAAAGTGCACCGTATTCATGCGCTGCCTTATTATATGGAATACGAATGAGTGTTGGCCCCTTGAGAGCTTTGCTCATGAATGCTGGGTAAAGGGTGTCTTTTATTAATGGTAAAGGAATACAAGGTGCTATGATTCACTGAGGCAAATGAGTCCATTAATATCAGTGGCAGATAAATGCATGGTCACAAAAGGACATAAGTACTAACACGTACCAAAGCAGCAGCCAAAATGAGCAGAAATACAGTTTTGAATGTAATGGGTGGAGAGAGATGCGCTTGTGTTATAGACAAAAGAATGGGTCACATGCTCAGGGGTTCATATAATGCTATAATGCATGTGAGAGAGATATGGGAAATGTAGACAGGTGTGGCTTGCCATCGGTAATGGAGTGGCACGAGCTTAGACATGATTCAGTGATTATCCCACTCCACCTGCATCCAACTTAAAGTCATGGAAAACAAAGGAATGATGGTGAATGAATGGCGGAAGACTTGTGGTAAGGTGTGAGATAAACAGCTGTTGGTGTTGCAAATAGATGGAATCTTGAATGCACAAATTTCAGGTTCGTTCAGTTGTGGCTAGTCTCGGCACATCTGCAGACTATTCTGTTTGGCTGAATATATACAATTTCTTGTGTACGTGTTTTTAACAGGTTTTACATTTTAGATGATCTGTTCATCATCTAATGGTTTGTGCACACCAGAAGCGAAGCGAGTATTCGCATCACATTACTCGCTCTAGAATACTCGCAGGATGTTTTATGCAACGTTTGCGCAAATAAAAACATCTCCTCCATTTTCTGATACAGCCGGACGTGTCAAACAAGACGCGTCAATAAGCTCTTTGCTGATTGGCTTGCGCAACAGCATATCATGCGAATTTCCAGTTAGAGTTGAAATTTTTCAGCTTGTGTGGAAGACGTGATTGAGGTGAATATTGCACATTCACGACAATCATGTCGCCCAATTAATGTCATTTGCATCGCCTGGTGCGAATTCACGTCGATTCACATCTTTGCATTGACCCTGTATGTAATCTACTTGCGCAAATAGTTCAATTTGCTTCTGTTTTGCACACACCATAATACTCACTTAGTTAAAAAAAACACTAACAACTTAACTTTAAAATTTAATCTTTAGCAAATCGAAACATTAATATTTTGTATACTGTACATTATAGTGTTGTGAAATGTACTTACAGTTCGACTTTAGTGTTTTTAGACAAAAGTATCAATTTAAGATTTGGATCATTATCTATTACCAATTTAAAAGAGAAAGTGATCGATTATGGCATTTTATTTTTTTTTTTTTTCATTAAACATTGACATCCAGTCAGAATTCACCCAACTTTATAATAATAATACTTATACAGACCAATATTGTGAATTGGTGTAACGATAATATAGGCTAGTTATCATTATAGTTATTGGCCTTGGTCTGAATGGGATTTGGGAATTGGGCCTTAAAATAAAGTGTGACCAAAGTTTGCAAACACAAACATTGCTTCTTTGAAATAACATAAACTAATGATTTGTAAAACCAGGACCTTTTTTTCATGTTGATATATCTCAAAGCAAATTGTGTACGCTTTGAAATAGACCAGACATCATTGCAATAATCACATATCTCAGAGTTCTGGTTCATAATAGTGCATCATTTGTATTGTTCCACAGAAAATATTTTATGCGCTGCATGCATTTTTAAAGATCCTGTCATAAGTGCCACAAGCTGAACTCTGAATCCGTGTCTCATTTGCTGGCTCTCATCTCATTCTTTTTCAAAAGAGACTATGCAAATGTCGCATGATAAAAAGGTATACAGAAATGTAAAATCTGAAGGAATGTCTAATAAGAATGTTGCGGCGGCGTTGAGGTGATTTATCCAGACAGGAATGTTAAGAACGTTGTCCTTTCCACGCAACACTAAGCATTGATTCTCCCCATTAAAGTGACCATGCATTTACCTATTATCAGTCCCGCAGTCACAGCTAGAGGTAATTTCCTTATCACTGATCCCAAATCAGCACTACAGGAAGGACTACAGATGCATTGATTTAATGACCGTCAGTATAAGCGCAAGTAAACTGCCGACCAGGAAAGAGCAAAACGCAGCGATGGAAATATGTGCAGTATTTACAATTTGATTTGATTTCTCCGTTGCCAGGGGAGAAAGGCTGTAGTGAATTATGAGGCCGTCATGCAAATGGAGGCATGTTAGATTAATCCACAGGGGGTTTGGTGGGGGCTCGAGTTGCTAAAACGTGCATTGTTTGATGAGAAGTTAGATTTAGGTAAAACTCCTCAGGGTTGTCTTGTCGGTATAGAGTGCAACAGTGTGGTTCCGGAAGTAAAAACTTCATTCATTTTCTACGTGGGGAAATTGATTTTTAATGATTGCATACTTATAAACCTTTAAAGACAGACCTACTGTGAGCTCCAAGATTGTTAATCAATGTTATATGGTATTTTTAAAATGGTCTGAACTTGACTGATGTTTAACAGCTGAATTTGTGGTAGAAAACTACATTACCCATGATTCTGTACAGAAAATTCCACAAATCAGAGGCCACTTGCAAACTGTAAAATTTCAGGAGTCTCAACTGCATTTGAATACTGAAGTGAATCCCCTAAAATTATTGTTTAGTATGTACGGAACAGAAGTCACTTATGAAACTGAGATGATTGACACCATGGTAACCATAGCAACATTCTGGCATATTGCAGTTTGATATCTGTTGTTTGTGACCAAAATAATATTACAGCTACAAAAGACTTGTGGTGTTCAGCAATTTAACTAAACCTCCAACATCCACAAGAAACATCTACTTGCAAGAAACATCCACTACCATAAAGCACCGCAAAAGAAACAATTGCATCGATCTCGCTATTCTATCAAAATATTTGTGTATATTTCACAGTAAACTTAAAAATTTATTGTAGGGTTGCTCGATTATGGTAAAAATCATAATCACGGTTATTTTGGTCAATATTGTAATCATGATTATTTAACAGGATTATGTGAGGGGGTCCAAAACTTTATATGAGTGGTTAATTTAAAGATAGCAATATACATGAAATAGACTTTTTTTTTTTTGTAAATAAGGCTAATAGTACATCTACATTTTTAGATACCAGCAAAATTTCACAATTCTCAATACCACAGCAGAATACTAGGGTAACTTATATAGGCTTAAGTTAAAAAAGTCTTAAATTATTGACAAATAAATAAACAGTTAGTAATACAATAAGGTCAAATACAATAGAAAAAAGGTACAAATGAAACAAACAGTGCTTTTTTGCAAAAAATTATTAAAGTTTCAAAAGCCCTTCATTCAAGAGCAGTGCGTGATTTTTCTCTTTGCATTTTTAATGTTTGATTAATATTAAGCACAGAGATGGCAGAAGGAATATTACTTGTTGTCGATTTAAGAGCTGCACGGATCCAATATACTGTTACACACGTATTTTCATTCTCAACAGTTTACGTTCATTTTAGACATAACTGACGAAGGTTTGCATGAATAATCACCAAGCGCCGCATTTTGACATTTTTCCGTGTATTTGACCATTTAGGCACGCAGCTTAAGCTAAACGTTCACTTTACTTGTCCATGTTCTGTTCCGACTCTGAGCGCATACATAGAACAGCGCATATTCTCTTTCGCGCTTTTAAAAACACTACATCAAATAAACGTTAATAAATCAAGCACGTCCTATTTTATGAAAGTCACGTTACATGATTTTACTGATTTGCATGTGAAATTGGGCTATTATGGAGGCGCGAAAGCGCACCACTGGAAAGGGGACGGAATGGGGGGGGCGCAATAATCGTCTTATCTCAAATATTGTATTTTCATAATTAGGGCTGGGCGATATATCTCATGCGATATGCATGCGCATCTCGTCAGTAAAGCCGGTTCCTTGATTAGCGGTAAATCTCCATCACCTGTTTTCAAATGGAGCGGCATTTAATACACAGAGCCGTAGTTCACTGACAAGCTACGCAATATCGCGTTCATTATCGCAGATGAATCGCCTTCGATAATGAACGCGAT
>JAFVLL020032390.1:0-16519 GCA_021397915.2 Tor tambroides | reverse complement strand
GATACTGGATTTTTGACTTTCATGAGCTGTAAGCTCTAATCATCAAAATTAAAACAAAAAACTTTTGAAATATTTTACTTTACATGTAATGAATCTAAAATATATGAAAGTTTAACTTTTTGAAATAAGTTACAAAAAAATGAACTTTTTCACGATATTCTAATGTTTTGAGATGCACCTGTATATATTTATATTGTTTAACAAGTGTTTACTCTGTTTAGTTGACTGAATTACACATTGATTAGTTGCAATGTCATCTCCACTAAATATAATTTCAGCCTGAAAGGAGCTTTAACCGGTTTCAGGCTGTGTGAAAGTAAAAGATCCTGACATTAATTGGTACTTTGTGGGCTGAATGACACTTTAAAGGGTTTGTTTAGTGGTCAGTGATTGTTTCTGTCTGTCTCTCTCTCTGGAGATTGTGAAATGATGGATGTTGTAATACATTCACACGGACAGGCAGAGACCAGCTTGTCCTCGCTAGTATGAGCTTCCACGAAACCGAACAGTTTAGCTTAGCATTGTAAACAGAGAAGAGAGGATGTAGCCAGCATAAAGAACAACTATTATGTTTGTAACTGAAAAATGGTTCAATAAATCATTAATTTTTACAGAAAATTAACTATTTTATTTAGCCCCATTATCATGAGTGTGTACAGAACATTGTCAGTTAATAGCTCATCACACACCCATCTTTTTTAAAACAGGACTGTGCTATTTTAATGATCAGTATACATGACATTGTCAAATAGTCATTGTTTGGATAAGAGATGATGAAAGTGAAGGTACGTCCTGATTCTTTGTTGAACATCTTTTTTGACCCTGGAACAACATTGTGATTAGCCAATCAGATTTGAAGAACCAGTTAATAGTTTTTTTGAAGTTTAGGCTTACAGTCACTGTTTGGTGCTTGTACATCAGTGTCATTCATCTATCATTAAATCTGATTTTAGGGATTACTCATGGGTAAGGTTAGGTTTAGGTGTAGAGATATGGTCAAGACTAAATTTTTGGATTAAAATGTTGTTCCAGGAACACGTCGAACTCAGCAAAATCAGGATGTGCAAAGTGAAGCTGGACCACAGTGACCTCTAGTGATTATGCATGATAATTTATTGATTCATGGCACTTGGTGGAGTGATGCGAAAATATTTATCAGGATACTTATTTTCAAGGGGTCATAAGTTTATACTCCTTTCTCATACATTTTAATATTGTTATTATCATTTTGTACGGCCCTGAAAAAGCTCCATAACCCAAGACAAAAGTAAACAAATTAGTCTTCAAAAATTCACATCTCTGCATTGTCTCCTGCTCATTGGCTTTTGTGGTAATCGAGTGTGTATGAGTCCCTCAGTTGTCCTGAGTGGCAAAGCTGGATCTCGATATCACTGTGCCACTGTGGGGAAGAGCTCAAACGTGCAGCGCGTGCTGAGAATCAAAAGAACTTACTGTACCCAGAGGATTTTTGTCAAGAACAGTGGGCAGCTTCACTGCTCAGGACAAACTGGAGACACAGAACTATCGGCTAAATAGGGAAAAAACATTCATTTACACTCAGTAGGCAACATATGATGTTTAGAACCAAGGTAATGTACACGTATGCGAATATATGCATACATGTCAAATAGCTTCATTAACACAGAACTAAATAAAAACCAAAATGCATTGTTATGATCCCTCTTATTTTAAAATTTATTATATGGATATTTTTTTAAAAGATCCCTGAGATTCTGCAAGGGGTGTGTAAACTTATGAGTAAAGCTGTAACTTATAACTACTGTTCTTCTTTGAGAAGTGTGTGACGTATAATGGTTCTGTGCAGGACCCCAGCGCTATGCCCCGCCCCACGGCTCAGGACCTGGCTGGGTTCTGGGATCTCCTGCAGCTCTCCATCGATGATGTCACTGCCAAGTTTGATGAGCTGCAGCAAATCAAGAGTAATGAGTGGAGGATAGTGGAGAGTCCAGAGAAGAAGGTACATGGAGCATCATATATATATATATATAGTAGGGCTGTCAAACGATTAATCGCGATTAATCGCATCCAAAATAAAAGTTTTTGTTTACACAATATATGTGTGTCTTCTGTATATATTCGCGATTAATCGCATCCAAAATAAAAGTTTTTGTTTACACAATATATGTGTGTCTTCTGTATATATTTATTTTGTATATATAAAGACACACGCATACAGTATATATTTTGAAAATATTTACATGTATTTAAAAGTTTATATTTATATTCATATAATTTATATTATATAAAAATATATTTAATATATAAATATAACATGTTTTTCTTAAATATATACATGCATGTGTTTGTATTTATATATACATAATAAATATACACAGTATACACACATATTATGTAAACAAAAACTTTTATTTGGGATGCGATTAATCGCGATTAATTTTTTGACAGCACTAATATATAGTCTATGTATGTATGTATGTGTGTGTGTGTGTGTGTGTATGTATGTATGTATGCATGCGTGTATATATATATATATATATATATAGTCTATGTATGTATGTGTGTGTGTGTGTGTGTGTGTGTATGTATGTATGTATGCATGCGTGTATATATATATATATATATATATATATACACACACAGTGGGAAAAATCCAGAAAAACGCATTTCAAAAAAAAGTTATAAATTGATTTGCATTTTAATGAGTGAAATAAGTGTTTGATCCCCTATCAATCAGCAACATTTCTGGCTCCCAGGTCTCTTTTATACAGGTAAGGAGCTGAGATTAGGAGCACTCCCTTTAAGAAAGTGCTCATAATCTCAGTTTGTTACATGTATAAAAGAGACCTGTCCACAGAAGCAATCAATCAATCAGATTCCAAACTCTCCACCATGGCCAAGACCAAAGAGCTGTCCAAGGATGTCAGGGACAAGATTGTAGACCTACACAAGGCTGGAATGGGCTAGAAGTATTGATATCGGCCTCATTCTGGAATAAGTGGTATCGGTGCATACCTTACATTTTATATATATATATTTGTATATATATATGTGTGACCCTGGACCTTTTAAGTGTCAATTTTTCGAAATTGAGATTTATACATTATTGGAAAGCTGAATAAATAAGCTTTCTTTTGATGCATGTTAGGATAGGACAATATTTGGCTGAGATACAACTATTTGAAATTCTGGAATCTGAGGGTGCAAAAAAATCTAAATATTGAGAAAATCGCCTTTAAATTTGTCCAAATGAAGTTCTTAGCAATGCATATTACTAATCAAAAATGAAGTTTTGATATATTTACAGTAAGAAATTTACAAAATATCTTCATGGAACATGATCTTTACTTAATATCCTAATGATTTTTGGCATAAAAGAAAAATCGATAATTTTGACCCATACAATGTATTTTTGGCTATTGCTACAAATATACCCCAGCGACTTAAGACTGGTTTTGTGGTCCTGGGTCACATATATGCACCGATACCACTTATTCCAGAATGAGGCTGATATATATATATATATGTATATGTATATGTATATGTATATATGTGTGTGTGTGTGTGTATTCAACAAGGTCACAGATTACAGTAAAATACATTTATAATACAAAAATAAATACATAAGCAGCACAACTGTTTTAAACATTGATAATAAGAAACATTTCTTGTTAAATAGCATATTAGAATGATTTCTGAAGGATCATGTGACACTGAAGACTAAAAATTCAGCATGTCATCACATGAATAAATTACATTTTAAATTATATTCAAATAGAAAACAGTTATTTTAAATTGTAATAATATTTCACAATATTGCTGTTTTTACTGTATGTTTGATCAAATAAATGCAACCTTGGTGAGCATAACAGACTTCTTTCAGAAACATTTAAAAAAAAATTAGTTTCAGTGCTGGGGTTTAACACATTACAAGTAACATGAGTTATGTAATCAGATTACTTTTTTAAAGTAACTTGTAAGCTAGTAGCTAAACTAGTAGCTAGGTTAAGCATTACTTTTTAATTTACAAGAAAATATCTGAGATACTTTTTCAAATAATGCCAGTTATTTTGTTTTCCCATTTATTGACCGACAGCTCTATGTTGAGAGAAATTGGGAGTAAGTGCAGAGGTGTTGTGTGTGCTGTGTAAACATGATTAACTAAATTTGACTAAATGAGACTAAGATTCTAAATTAAACGCATGCATTTACTCATCTCACTTGCAAAAAAAATAAGTATTCCTCAAAATGAATAAAAACAGAGAAAAGCAAACTCAGAATATTACGGAAAACTGGAATAATTACGTTAACACAAAAATCCTTTATAAATAATATTTAATTTATTATATATGTTTAATCATATTTTATTAACCAGTTCTGACTCAGTGACCGAGTTCAACCATACTAATTCATCTATTTTTTTTTTTTGTGATTGAGAAGAAAGTGTTGAACTTTATTCTCTTGTGTCCTATTCTTTATGGCATCCAGAATGCCAGCACAGCTGAAAGATTTGTTTGAGCTTTTTGAATTTCACATTTCCTTCAGCCTGAGGCTTATTCATTTCACTTTTGTTGTGAAAGGGCTTTTACATTTGCCAAAAAAATATATAACCTTTATAAAATAACACAATATTGTAATGCATTACTTTAAAAAATAACTTTCCCCAGCACTGGTAGTATATATTTACATAGCAAAATGTATATATAATTACTAATACTGATACCTCTGTTAAATGGATTGTTTGAATCAGGTGATAAAATGAGTAAATCTAGTCATTCAGCTCTCACCTTCATTTTTTCCACCCCTAAGTTCATTTTGTGCATTCGTTTTCACAAAAATAAGAAAATCACTGATTTTTTATATATATATATATATATATATCTAATTATTTGCACTAAATTGATGTTGCATTGACACACATTCTAATAAACCAAGGAAATGACAATGAACTCTACTTCTGTACCTCAGGAAAGAAAATGGCCACCTCCTGTTACAAAGAGGCCTCCTAAAGGTCGTGGAGCTGTCATGCGTGAGCGATCCCTGGATCTGCAGGACCGACAGAGGCAAGAGGCGCGCCGCAGGCTCCTGGCTGCAAAACGGGCTGCTTCTTTCCGTCAGAGCTCAGCTACAGAGCGGGCCGACAGCATAGAGATCTACATCCCTGAAGCCCAAACCCGTTTATGAAACACACATATACTATGCCTCACCAGTGCGCTTCACCAACAGGGTACATCCATTCTGCTCCATATCACCGCTGCACCCGTTCACATTCTCACATTTGTTACAAGTATTCTTCCTCTGCTCATCATCTACTCTGAGCTGAGAATAGTGGTGAGTTTATATATGCCTCAAACAGAGCTCAATGCAAAGAGGTCATGGCAGTCTATGCACTCCAAGACCTGCAGCTACTGCAACCCAGTTTGTATATCAGTTTTAATACATTTAGAGGCCAAAACTAAGGCTTTGTTCACACTGCACACAAATCCGATTTGGTTTTCACATCCCATTTTTAGGACACAGTTAGGAGGCAGTTGCAATAGTAGTGATATAAGCATCAGCATGATGCAAAGAGAACAGTTATCATGACATCTTGCCACGGTGCTGAACTCATGAGATGTGTAAGAGTGATTAGCTCATATTAGCAATTCTTATTAACATTCATGCATATGCTGTCCGAAATCACTTACTCACTATTAATGACATGAATGTTATGGAGCCATAGGGACATACTGATGGAAATTATATTTCAATGCTTTTAAGTTCTCTTGGCAAAATATATCTCCCTTGGGGACTTTGCATTTTCTCACAAAACTGTTGTGTGCTCTTAGAAAATGTTTGCGTTCCCCTGAGAAAATCTGCGTTCGCTCACAAAACGTTTGCATTTCCCTGAGGAGCTTTGCATTCTCTCACAAAACGTTTGTGTTTTCTCACAGAATGTTTGCATTCCCCTGAGAAACTTTGCGTTCTCTCAAAAAACTTTTACGTATCTCTAAAAAGCATTTTTTCGTGCAAAACGTTGTGCTTCTCACGAAACGTTTGCTTTCACCTAAAAAAATGTTGCTTTCTTTCACTAAATGTTTGTATTCTGTTACAAAACATTCAGAAAGCGTTTTCACAAAAAAATTTGCATTCTCACAAAACTTTTGCGTTCCCATGAGAAACTTTGCGTTTTCTCAAAAAAACGTTTACATTGGGTTTTCTTGTGAAACATGTTTCTCACAAAATGTTTGCGTTTCCCTAAGAAATTTTGCTTTCTCTCACTAAATGTTTGTATTCTGTTACAAAACATTCATAAAGCGTTTGCACAAAAAATTTTGCATTCTCACAAAACTTTTGTGTTCCCATGAGAAACTTTACGTTTTCTCAAAAAAAAAAAAAAAAAGTTTTTCTCTCAAAATGTTTGTGCTCCCCCGAGTAATTTGCTTTCTTGCACAAAACTTTTGCATTCCCTTGAGAATTTTTTTCCGTTCACTCGCAAAACATTTTTGTTGATATGAGGTGGCTATATTTCAATGCTTTTTGCAGGCAAACATTTCTGAGGGGAATGCAATACTTTATTTGGCTAAGAAATGTAATTTTTATTCCCATGTCCCTTTTAGGGCTCTGGTGAATGTCATATAATTTAATATAAAAGTAAAATAAAAAGACATACGGTATGCGATACTTCTGGAATGACGAAAAACTACTTTCTGTAATCTGTAATGTAATCTGACTGTTCAGACGCATTGTAAAAGATTTTCAACTGACCACATATGGATGTGGTTTGGAAACATCAGATTCCAAAAAAATAAATATATAAAATAAAAATAAATCGGAATTTTGCTGCCTGTCTGAACAAAGCCAAAGTCTAGCCCTCGGCATAGGCACAGTTAACACTCCTTTCAGAAAATGTATTCTATAGCACTGGCACAAAACTAATGTCACAGCATAGTCACTTCATCCACGGCATCATTCCCACACACACAAAAATAAAATGACTCTAAACTTGACTTAGTATGGAGTTTAGATTTAAATAAGCGAATTTAAGATCGCAATTTCTTTAAGATTGCAAAGTCTTTACTGCTTAAAAGGTTGTACAAATCAGTTCAACTTCTTAAATGATCCACATTTGTATTTCCAACGGAAATGTTGATCTTGATCCTTGAGATGTTGTCGCAGTTGGGGATTTGCATGAAGGTTTTGCTTCTAGACTTCAATTTAGTTTTAGCTTCAGGGTTGACAGAGATTAAATCTAGTTCTGGACTTAACTGCACTGTCAAAGAGAGTTTTAAAAATCCTTTTATTCAATTGCTAAGGTTTAAAGTTCATTCAGCCCAAAAAGGCCTTGATATCATTCAGTCATAGCTTGACTTTCATTGACTGACCACCGGTTTTACACAAAAACATTTACAGAGAAGTATTTATAACACCAATCTTCCTCAATGTTCACCACTCAAGGTAGTCTGTGACATATAAAGGTGCAAAAGAAACTTTAATAATATTACTGTAAATGGTGCTGCTTTATACTCTAAAATGTAGAAGCCCCCCTCCTCTCCTTTCTGCACAGCACTATAAACCACCTGTGGACTTTTTAAAGGGAGGTTTAACACGGTGTCTCAATGCATCTCGGATTATCATATTTACGGTCACTGGTTTGTTGAAAAGAAATTCATGTATTTTAGGTTAGACGGTTATGCTTTTTGTATATCACTATTTTTTTGGTCCAGCATTTGCACAACAATGTGCCCATCTGCCTTGTCACTTTTGAGAACAGAAACCCGGGTGTGCAATAGGGGTCTCTATGATGAATTGTTGAATTCAAATACCATATTTTAAGTTGGGTGGCAACAACTCTGCTTTTTATTTTTAATTTGGCTTTAGGTTCTTTATTACCTTGATTGTGGACTATATAATAACCAACAGCAGCATTAGATTCAGTACCTTATATTTGTAAATACAACAGCTATTTAACAGCAATTATTATTTATTTTTACTGGCACAATGATGAATTTTAACTGTCCACAACTGTGATTCCAGGATTTTTCCCCTTGGTTCCAGGCCTAACTATCCAGAGATGGCGGTACGGTCTATCCTCTTAGCATAACAGCTGCTTACATTCATAAGGCGTTAGAAAGCAGCATATAAATCCGTGACTTTTTAGCTATTTCCTTTACCTGGCAGCCTTACAGCATCTTAAGCAAAAAGCATTGTGAATGTACTGCCCTGCTCTTGCAAAAAAAAAAAATTATATTTATATATATATATATATATATATATATATATAAATAAAATAAAAAGGAAAAAACTAAAAATGAAGAATCAGAAGAAGAGAAGGAATTGTCAATAAATGTTTCAGCTCGATTTAGAAGTAAATTCAGTCTCGTTGTACAGGAAAAAGTCAATTGGGTAATGATTAGTTTTAATACCACAGTTAAATGGATAGTTCACCCAAAAATGAAAATTATGTCATTAATTACTCACCCTCATGTCGTTCCAAACCCGTAAGACCTTCGTTCATCTTCGGAACACAAATTAAGATATTTTTGATGCATTCTGGGAGCTCTCTGACCCTCCAATAGACAGCAATGTAATTATAATTAACGCAATCAAGGTCCAGAAACGTAGCAAGGAGATCGATAAAATCGATAAAAAACAAAAATAACTTTATTCAACAATTCGTCTCCACCGCGTCACCCTAGCGCCATTTTGGAGAGTATCCACTGAACGTAAACAGCATCAGCTGCGTCACACGGATACATTGTTTTCGTTCAAATCAAAGTGTAAACAACGTAGAAAACGTATAAACGCGTGGCGCAGCTGACACAGAACAGCATACGCCGTTTACGTATGTGATACTCTCCAAAAATGGCGCCAAGGTGATGCTACGGAGACGAATTGTTTAATAAAGTCGTTATTTTTGTTTACTTTGCGTACAAAAAGTATTCTCGTAGCTTCGTAAAATTACGGTTGATGTCACATTGATTATTTTACCGATCTCCTTGCTACGTTTCTGGACGTTGATCATGTTAATTACATTGCTGTCTTTGCGAGTGTCAGAGAGCTCTGAGAATTCATCAAAAATATCTTAATATGTGTTCTGAAGATGAACAGAGGTCTTACGGGTTTGGAACAACATGAGGGTGAGTAATTAATGACAGAATTTTCATTTTTGGGTGAACTATCTCTTTAAAGCAAGGGATAGTTCAACTAAGATGATTTACGGTCATCTCCTTATCTTGATCTCCATTGGTTTAATCCTCATATTGAGCACAAAAGGAGCTCTTTAGTGAATATCCAGGCAGCTTATTTCTATACAGTGGAAAAAGATGGCGCCAATTACTGGCAAGATTTAAAAAAAATAAATAAGAAATCAGATGGTAGGACTACAGCTTGAAAGGTTGGGTCACCATACCTCACTGCAAGGACAAAAGCAGCCAGGACATTCTGCAAAACATCTTATGAGTAAATAATTACATTTTAGGGTGAACTATTCCTTGAAAAAGTGAGATACGTTGAGTGTGTAATGCTGTGCTTTTACATGTTGTAGTGGCTCAGTATTGCTGTCTCAGTTCTTGTCTCAATGTATTGAAAGCACTACATACACAAAGAAATGATCAAGGCTTTAAAATTAGTCCAAATAGTTTGAAAGGAAGTTATCTAAACTCATATAAAAGGTGGATACAGAATTTTTAATTTTTTTTTTTTTTTTGCTTGAGGTTCTTCTTCACGGATGTTGCGTTTCCTTTCATAGCAACTGTAAGTCAGTGGGAAGATATTGACATGCTACCAACTGCTGCTAAATATGTACACTGAGGTACAGTTATCATCTTGCACATTTTATATGAATATATAACAGCTAAAATATGATAGCCCACAGGACAGGTGTCTTTCTCAATGATTTACATATTAGAGTACTTTACAAGTAGGTCCCTTTTTCAGAGAAACTTCCAGCCCTGTTTTAAAAGATATTGTAATAAAATGTGTTCAGGCAGTGCTGACAAGTTGTGGCTAGATGTATCGCTGCTTGTGTAAATGTAAATAGTTGTAGAGTGCCATCACCTGACACATGCCGTGTGTCTGTCTTTTTTTTTTTTTTAAAGTAGAGATTTAGATATTGGTGATTATGAAAGGTGGAAACATCCATAGGTGCCTTATAATCAGTGTTGGAGACTTAAAATGATTTGCATGAGATACGACTTATGCAGAGGAAATGTCGCTTACGGTCAAAGACTGGCGAAACCCTGCAGTATTATTTCTCATCATGCATTTCTGATCATCTGATCTTGTAGGAGCTCAAAAATGTTAAAACAGATGCATGATTGGTGGGATCATTGATATTTTGATGAAAATTGTTTGCTTAGAACATCATCTCTTGGATTACCGTGTGCAAATTTGGGTTCTGTACTTCTTCAGGACTGTGTGATAGTGATGTGTTCAGTATAAATATTGACAGATATTAGGGGTATTAATATAGTGTTTTATCAATATGGAAGTCTAAAGGTGCGGTCAGAATATATAGAATATCTCATTCAATATTTCAAGCAACTTATGCTTATTGGAAAAATGTGTCTACTTACATTTTTGCAAAACTCCAAAAACATTAGGGTCCAGTAATGGTGGGAAGGTTAGGACAATTCCAAGGGCTCTGCTGAGAGATTTCCGATTTCTATCAAGGGAGGCCTGAGTCAATATTGCAGTTTCCAGCTGATTACGGGGCAGACTATCGATTAATAAAGACTTATTTGTGTATGGTTTCTTGTGCAATAGCACTGTAACAACCTCATAACACTTTTACCATAGTACATGGTGTGTAAACAAACACATTTTGATAACTGCATCACATAACCAGCTCCTTATGTATGGCTTTTCTTAGGTAATGAATTTGCTCGGTAGCGCACCCGGTATCGCATTTAACTTGAAGTTCACTTGTTATGAATATGAAGTTCAAAAGAACGAGTCCTGTAAAAGACAAGTCACAAGAGGATAATTGAACAAAAATGGCATGGATGCATCAGGGTTTTTATCTCATGTTTGCTTTTGTTAACACTATTGGTTGGGTTTAGTGTAGTAATGTCTTACTGTGACAGAGCATTAACCTTTCAGTGCCACCCAATAGACATTTAAGAACTGCTGTGATACAAAAACCAGTGTTATAAAACTTTGCTTGACTCATTTTCATCTGTTTCAGATAAAACTAAATGCACTTTTACCACCACTCACTAGTCATTTCACTTTGAAATTATATTGAATCAAGGGAGAAGCAACATTATATAATTTTGCAGAAATGTCACCACAGAAACGGTTTTCCAATAAGCCTGGGTTGATTAAAACATGTGTTGTTTCTGATTTATTACTTATAACTGTAACATTATATCCTGTTGCCCATATTCATTGCACTATCTGAAATGTAATTAGTGTGACCACACCTTAAGACTGAGGAAAGTGTTAAATGCAGGTAACTTCAGTTTTGATTTATATCTGTCCTCTGTTATGACGGACATATGAGGGCTTCACATTGTTCATCTCTACAAAACAATACACAGTATCAGACTAAATGCAAGTGTCCACCTCTTGCATGCTTACACACTCTACCAGACTTGCCAGAATGTGCAATAGTGTATAAATACATGGCAGGCACATGGTGTCATTACCTCTTAGTGTGTGGTATTAATGGTAGGACACTACACTAGTGCTAGTAAAGTCTCTATACTAGCACTGAGTCTCTCTGCAATCAGTTCAAGGCAAACAGAGCGATTTGTCATGCCTTTCTACTATGCAGCAGCTCTAGTCTGACTTTCTGAGTTTCAGAAGAGACGCTTATTCACAGAAACTATATGTTTTACCCATTTTTGTGAATAGATTTTATTGAGGAATAACAAAATATGTCTTGCAACCATGTTGAAAAGATGATTTAGAGCTGGTATGATGCTGGTCTAGCTGGTGGACCAGCATAGCTTTGCTGTTCACCAGCAACAAATACTAGTCAACACACGTGATCTGTCTAGTGAAGCTGGTTGACGTAGGTTGGCCCTCAAAGGCAAAATGCATTAACAACCTTTTACTTCCAAAACTGATTTAGACCTGAAATCTGGACTTTTAGACTCTGTACAATATGGCTCAACTATCCTCAGATTCAAATAAAAAATGATTTCAAATCAATTCATCTCGGTTGCTGTAGTTACTGCATTTGCAGCTATATGGCAATTCTGCTGGTTAAGCTAGTTAAGCTTCCCGCATCTAAACCACAACATGCTGGTGACCAGCAATGCTGCTTTTTTTCAGCGTGGTTGCAGTTTATTTATTCACTACTTCCCATGAGGATAGTTCTTGCCTATAAAAACATTTTATAAAGTTGTGGCCAGTGTGTGCACAGATATACAGTAAAGCCGCATCGCAAACACATTGCATCACATTACAAAAAAACTGCGCTGCCACTTTCAGTTTACTGGCGTACTGCAGGGAAGCCCTTTAATAGGTTTTGTTAGTTTCCGATTCTCCTCTTTGAGGGTCAGCTCCTCCATAATGCAAAGACGGCTATTGTTCTATGAACAATGCTGTTATTTATTTTACTGAAAATGTGAAAATGTAAACAACTGTTCAAAAATACATTGAGACATTTGAGAGATTAAAACTGGTGCTTTTGTCATAGAGGTGTGTTGGATTCATATAGGCACGGATTGGTTTTACCAGGACAATCAACATGCATATACTCACACTCATACAGAAACAATATGTTTAGTAGTGTATAGGCCTCATTGTCTGCCCTCCAAATGGCACAATTATCTTTTTAAGATATATATAATTGCTTATAATTACAAAATTCAAGATTATACCCTTTATCAGTTGTTCTCTACCCCACGCTCCCTTTCCATTTGTCAGTTGTCCACCTATTCAAGGCTTCTCTGCAAAGAAATCACAGTATTATAGGCAGTTGAATGAGTGTTCAGCTGTAGAAATTAAGTACAGATGTTTCGCTGCCTGTTCAGCAATAACCTGAAGGGTTTCATTGATCATGGCACAGACACAATTTGACATCCTTTCTTCGGTAGACTATGTGAACATAATGATTCTTTAGGATGTTGAGGTCTGTCTGTGGTGCTCCGTTGACTTTTCAGAGCGTGGCAGTTTTGCTGTGTATTCACAGGTTTTGGTCTCAAAGGTTAACCATAACCCCAGTATGAAAATATTTTGGTCTTAGTTTCTCATGACTAATTTGTCAAGAGGAGGGATTTTCTCTTTTTTGTTTTGTTTTCCAGCACATCTGATGTAATGTGGTTTGAATCAGTGAGACCTCTCATAAATGGGCTATTAACAGTGAGTTTTTGAGAATGGTTTGGCTTCAAACTGGTTTTGAATCATTAAATATATCAATAATAAGGATGAATCTAATGCCAAATATACATTATTTATTTAGAAAAAAATACATATATTGATAAATGAATATATGCTTAATTTAAAGTTTGTTTGTTTTTTTGCTCTAACCCATGTTTATTTGAACTTTGTCAAGATTATTTTATAGAGCTATGACAGCATGCAGGATCGTAAAAGAAAAAAAATTGAATGTATGATTTGATGTTTCATTGCTGTTAGTTGTTTTGGCATTTTACAAATAGTTTGGTATTTGTACAATTAATTTGCTTTTTTATTTCTAATTTATTGAGTCATATTCACATATCTAAATATGAAATGTTGGGTTTTTTGCAGATGAGGATTTTATGAAGGGTTTGGTCCTTCTCTGCTTTAGTTTTGCTTCAGTATTTTGCCTAATTTCAGATTTGATCAATCTGCCTCTTTGAATAACTGAATATTAAGTATGATCATTTGTTGTACATAGAACTCCTATTAAACTTTTTTGAAGAAAAGAAAGAATTTTGTGCTGCTCGTTTTCATTTGTTCTGAGTGTGTCATATGACTTGACTTTGAAGTGCTGGTGGATATTCTAGGTCTTTCACTTTTTCCAAATATCAGGCATTGTTGTTTAAAATGAAGCATTTAACACCAAGATGTTGGATGGCTTTATTTTTTATTAATGTAAAGACTGTCAAAAAGACTTTCTTTGAAACAACCACAAAAATGTTTCTGAAGTTTAGATTGCAAAAGCAAGCCAACATTTTAAACCACAGGGAAACCGTTGACATTTTCCTATGTTTTAGCTTCTGAAAGGCGCCTCTTAGGTGTATTTTTATCAAAGTACTTAGAAAAGTTGTTCATGATGATGGTGCTGGGTAAAGAAACCACAAGCAACCCACAGAGAATGCAAAGTGTAGCTACAATTCTCCCAGCCGCTGTCTGTGGATATACATCCCCATACCCTACCGTAGTCATTGAAATAATGGCCCACCACCAACAAACAGGAATAGAAGAGAGTTTGGACGAAGCATCTTCCTTCTCAGTGTAGTAGATAAAAGTCGAGAAGAACGATATTCCAACAGTAATGAAAAGAACGAGCAGACCCACCTCGCATTGGCAGTCCTTTAGAGTTTCTCCAAAAGCTCTCACTCCCTCTGAATGTCGAGCAAGCTTTAGCACCCTGAAGGCCCTCATTAACCGGAGAACCTGAACCACCTTCCCCATGTTGACCAGATGTTGGTTTTCCTCCCCATCCTCTTCATCCAATCTTTCAAAGGCCAGCATCACATAGAAAGGCAAGATAGAAGCCATGTCAATCATGTTCAGAGGGTTTCCCAAAAACCTCCACAGCTGAGGAGCTGCTACGACTCGCAGGACAAACTCCACTGAGAAGAAAATGATACAGATGAACTCCAGAGAGTCCAGGACAGAATGTTCACTGTCGGTTGCATACCTGAATTGCGGCATACTGTGGATACACATGGCCACAATGGAGGTCAAAATGACCATGACGGAAACCGCAGCTACACCTTTGGAACACTTGGAGTGATTGGGATCTTCAAGAGTTTGCCACATGAACTTGCGCACATCTGAACACCACGTGCCCTCAAACCTCCACAGGTCACTGCCCACAACCGAGATCTCTCCAGACGACGATGCATTACCAGACCAGCCAGACGCATTCTGCTCCCGCTCATCTTTGCGCTCAAGGAACCATTCGAGACAGCAGGCTTCCAGATCCAGCTCACCAATGCCCCAGTATTCGATCTCCTGACTGAAGCAAAACACACAGAGCTCCTCCAGAGCATGAAAGTGTCCTGTACGGTAGAAGTTCAGAACGCAGTGGAAGACTTGCGGGCTCCTGTCGAAGTAGTATTCCTGCTCAGCGGGGCTGTAGTCGTCACAGAGTTCCAGGATTGCAGCATCGCTGCAGCACTGGATTAACTGACCCACACGTGTGTTGGGGAACCGGAGCAGAACACAGCGCTCCACCTTGTGCTGGGTGCCTCCAACGTTGAGATTAACAAGATCTTCCTCCCTGCCTTGATGGTGGAGAACTTGCCCATACATCATGGTGGTACTGATTCATTGAATCTGGAAGTCTTCCAGTAAGTCTTCCACTAAAACAACAAAAATGTGAATGTTAGCTACATCAAAAATACAGAAAACTACTAAATCAATGAAACTGATTAAATAAATGACCAGCATATAAACTCTAGATCAAGAGTCCTCAACTCTGGACCTCGAGATCCACTTTCCTGCAGAGTTTAGCTCCAACCTAAACAACAGACTTTAAAAACTCTGGAAAAGCCTAAGCGATTTCACCACTGTAGGGTCTTGGAGAAATACAATTTCTCGAGCTTTGATAATTTTAGTGTTTTTTCAAATTTGTGTATGGTATATAAAATTTTAAATGGTTTGGCCCCTTCAGAACTTCGTGATTTTGTGCATTTTCGCTCTATAGTCTCGGTAAGATCTACTAGATCATCATCATTTAGCAACTGTGTTGTTCCTTTTCGTCATTTTGCCTTTGGGTTATCCTCTTTCTCAGTGAAAGCTATTATTCAATGGAACACTCTACCAGAAGACGTAAGGATGTGCACATCTATTGAAATGTTTAAACTAAAACTAAAATCTTATTTAAAGTCAACTCAAATCTGTAAACACTGATACGGCTGTGGTCTAATTGAAAATTATTTTTTACTGTTCTTTCTTGGCTATGATAGGATGTGTATAAGTTTTACTGTACTGAATGTTTGTTGTTCTGTTTTTTATGTTCATTTGTGTTTGATTATCTGCCAAGGGACTGCGAATGAAAACTAGCCACTGGCTAAATTCAGCACAATGCATGAAATGGAAACATTTATGTTAAAATTGTGCACGGTCCCTTTTCAAATAAATAATAACCCTAATCAAATACACCTGAAAAAACTAATCAAGGTCTTCAGGATTACTACAAATTTGCAGGTAGGTAGGTAGCTCCAGGTTGGAGCTAATCGTTGAAGGAAAGTGGATCTAGAGATCCGGAGTTGAGGACCCCTCCTCTAGATTAATTTTGTTTAATCATAGTCCTGCAGTATGACATGCTGTAGTCTTTGTTTAAATGGTTTATTTATTTTTTATCATATTAGTTGAAATACATGGTACTCTAAAATATATATATGTCACATCATAGGACCACTGAGGCAAAGCACATCATACAAAAACATAG
>JAFVLL020032389.1:5000-32718 GCA_021397915.2 Tor tambroides | reverse complement strand
GTCCTATTGAACTCTATTGGTAACGACGGAACTTGCGACCATAGTTGCTTTTGGGAAACGCACCCCAGAGCTGCAGTGCAGTTGCATGCGCTAAATTGCCCTCAATCGACCGCTCTGTCCAGCAGCCTGTGAAGGCTGGAGAAGTGGCATTGGACTTGCCTTTGCTTTCCACATGGACGAACATGTCCAGCCCCAGGGGCAGCAAGAGAGGTCACATTCTGACACTAGTCCGCCTGCGCTCTCAAATGACCCCCGGCTATCCCAGGCCTCCGGCTCCGTATGCCGGCCCTCTCCGGAGTCACCCAGAGGGAGGGCCGGTGACAAGAGGGGAGTTTTCAATTAGATAGCTGAGTGAGCAAAAAGGCCCCTCTGAGTGGCTCCATAAAACACTTTGTACTTATCAGACGAAGCCAAACAAAAGGCGAAGTACGCTTCTAGATGGACCGTGGATGATAAAAGCGAAAAGTGGTGCATGATTAGTAAATATTAAAAATCTAATGGAGGGCTAAGATGCCCACCGAGGAGAGGGAGGAAATAATGCTGCAAAGGGCCCAACAAAAAGTAATCCGGCTTTCACATTACTGTCAGGATTGGCTCCCACACAATACCCATCAGGGAGTCCCTGGTGATTGTTCATTAGCAAACTCAGTGGGAGTCTACATTCGCAAAAAAGCACTTCACGATCTCTGTAGACGCCCATTCATTTACCAGTGAAAAGCAAAACGGGCTATTTTATATTCATGAAATATTGGAACATAAAAAGAAAGAATATGAGAAAAAATAGCCTTCAGAAATTTCGCTGATATATCCATGCTGTTGCTCGATTTTGAAAACAAAAGTGACCTTTTTATTTTCTTTCAGCGTAATTAGCATATTTAATTTGAAATTAATTGAGGATGATTTTGCCAGAACAGTTAGAAGCGTATCGTGCTTTTGTGTTATCTGTGTGTAGCTCCTGTATCTTTGCATGCTGTCGACTTGTACATTACGCCTGAGCAGAGAAGAGCCCAGAGCCATTAATGTTAATGTGTGTGCATCTTCCCTTAGTCCCACTGAGACTCTATATATAGAGCTGTAATGATAGCCAGCTTCAGGAGATAAGAACAGAGAATTAATAAGGTACGTTAGAGGATCCTCGCATCGCCTCGAGTCAGTGGCAGATCTGCTGTGGAACATCCACAGAGCAGCAGACGTGTTGAGCTTTTGTTAACGGTGTGTTGTAGAAAGCGCTAAGTATGTGTTCCTCAGTCTGCAAAAAAAAAGTGAGGAAAAAAAGAAAATAAATATGACACATGTGCTTACAAGTAAAGGGTCGAAAAAGGCTTTTACTGCCTGTTGCTTTTGGAGAATCTCTTTCGAATCCCTTTGAGATGCCTTTATGAGCATTTCCTATAATTCAGACCATTTTTGTCCCTTTCACATGCCCTGTAGCTATTGGACAAGCATTTTTTTAGTGTCCATCATGCATATTTGGTCTGTTTTGGACTTAAACTATCATATAGATGGCCTCAAAGTTCTCAAGACTTTCAGGCTACTTTCAGAATACAAGTTTGGTGGCAGTAAGATTCTTATGCTCACCAAGGCAGTAAAAACAGTAATATTATTACATTTTAAAATAACTGTTTTCTAGTCTAATATATTTTAAAATGTAATATATTCCTGTGATAGCAAAGCTAATTTTTCAGCATCATTACTCCAGTCTTTAGTGTCACATGATCCTTCAGAAATCATTCTAAAATGCTGATTTGGTGCTCAAGAAACATTTCTTATTATTATCAATGCTGAAAACAGTTGTGCTGCTTTAAGTATGTTTTGGAAACATTCTTTTTTTTTTCCGGTATTCTTTGATAAGTTAAAAATAACAGCGTTTATTTGAAATATAAATCTTTTTTTTAATCAATTTTGATCAACTGAACTCCTTCCGACTGATTTTTTTTCTTAAAAAAATCTTTTGAATGGTGGTGTACTGCATTATTTCTTGACCTATCATGAAGTACTTTCTGTATATATTCAGGTGTGTAGTATGAATGCATTCCCATGCCTGTTGAATGACTGACCTCTGACCTATGTTCTTTGACCTGTGACATCCTGGTTTTTGCATACTGTGTTCCAGGGTACTGTGTATATTTAGACGAAGAGATGAACTAAATGCCACAAAACTTCAGTTTCCATTGTTCGTTTATTTCAGTTCTATGCTTCTTAAGAAAATCATCCATGGTGTTTCAGAGAACCCAAAGGATGATATTTAGACACCAATACACTCATCAAAACTAATGTAGAACAAGAACTTTTTCTTTAAACTGTTTCTAATGAACCATATAAGCAACCCAAGAACCCATGGGAATCAAAAATGGTTCTTAGTATTATGGAATTATTAAAGAACCTTTGGTCACACTTTATTTTAAGGCCCAATTCTCGCCATTAACAAACCATTAACTATGACTTTTTCCCTCAATAAATTCCTAATTTTCTGCTTATTAATAGTTAGTAAGGTAGTTGTTACGCTTAGATATTTGGTAGGATTAGGGATGTAGAATATGGTCATGCAGAATATGTGCTTTATAAACAGCCAATATGTTAATAATAGGCATGCTAATAAGCAGCTAGTTAATAGCGAGAATTGGTCCTTATACTAGTGGTACAGAGCCTTTATTTTCTAAGAGTGTTTCTTCTATTCACCCATTCACTTCCATAGAATTAGATAAAGCAGTTGTGCCAAAATGCAAACATGTCATAATTCTCATCTCATTTAGCAGACAGTCTGGTCGATGGAGTTCATTTCTGCAGTTAAGTGTGTTTGCATGGAGTGGCGAAACTCATTTGCGCTGTTTACAGGCAGGGTTAGGATAAAATCTCCACGAAGACTCAATCCTCAAATACACTGTTGCAGCAGAACTGCAGCCTTATGCTCGGGTAAAACTGGGATGCGGGCCACTAGTTAGACATATGGAGCCAAACTTAATGCCAGCTGCTTTGCTGTACATCGCTTTGTACGAGTACAGTACTACTTTCATGTGTGAAGTACACACAGGGTTATGACACTCCACTGCTGGCCTGGGGCAAGGTCTCAGTCTGGAGAATGTGTTGGCAATCTGCTAAACTCGTGGTGTATTTATCATCTCCATTCTTTGAGCAATTAAGCATCTAACAACCACTGATGGCTCTCATTCTGATGGCACCCATTCACTGCAGAGGATCCATTGGTTAGCAAGAGATATAATGCTAAATTTCTCCAAATTTGTGCATATTATGAAAAAAAACTCATTTTGGATGGCCTGACAGTGAGTAGATTTTTAGCTAATTTTCATTCCTACATCTATTCCTTAAATTAAATGCAAAGTGGTAAGCTGCACCCTGGTGATGTTCCCTCAGTGGTTTTGATTTTATTGTCCCTGACTGTTTAAGAAGTACAGAAAACAAGGTCAAGAGGTTAAGAAGTGCAAGAATTTAACCAGATATTTCCTGCTAAAACGTGCACAAGTAGCAAAAACCAGGAAGATAAATCTGACTAATGGCACCTTAGACTGTGGTTCAATGCTTTCTTTTATCGCAAGGCCCTAAACTAGTTTGCCCTCTCCGGAGGTCACAGTCCCTTTTATATTCTCTTTAGTCACAGATCATGTGACAACGTCCCCCTGGGGCCGAGAGAAAAAGTAGCGCAGCTTGTCCCAGCATCTGTTAACTGCTTTTTACATCGAATGATTCCACAGAGTATAGTCAAATTCACTTAATGATCAGCTGATCAATAGTAGTTGTTTGTTGCATTTACAGCAGGGAGATCTTGAATATCCCAATTCAGATACAATCCAGTGTTTTGTACTGTGATCGATCTACAAATCCTATTGATTTCAAATCTAGAAATGAGCAACGGCTGTTTTGAGGCATCAGGGATAAATAAACCGCTGTGCTGTTTGGTTGCAGAGTGAATGGAATGAGGCGGCTGAGTCTGAGAGTTGCTCTTGACTCTATAGCTGCTCAGGCTGAGAGGTCTCACCTGTTTCCAGCCTGTAGACCATCTGTTTGGAGTTATATTGAACAATACAGGCCCATGAAAGTGGAAAGTGAGGGTTGTAGTGAAGCTGATGCTGGTAGCCGCAAACTGACTCGAGCAGCTCTTGACTGGAGTGATTGAGGGCTGCTGGTCTCATTTCTACTGCAGTTTAATGTACAACAGCTTTATTTATACGTGTTTGGATCATAAATCTTGTGTTGGTTTTTGTTAGGCTCTTCTAACAACCATGTCAAAGGTCTTTATGCATTGTAGAGTGTATGATACTGTACTTTGTTTTACTTTTTTTTTTAGATCATTCACAATTCTTAATTATTCATTTGTAAATTAATTCAGCATTACATCACTTGCTCACCAATGGATCCTCTGCAGTGAATGGGTGCCGTCAGAATGAGAGTCCAAACAGCTGATAAAAACATTACAATAATCAACAAGGGTTGCTGGTTTCATTACAACTAAAGTTTAATGTACAACAGCGTCATTTATACATGTTTGGATTATAAATCTCTTGTTGGTTTTTGTTAGGCTCTTCTAACAACCATGTCAAATGTCACAATACATTATGCATTGTAGTGTGTATGATACTGTACTTCGTTTTTGGTATTTTCAGATCATTCTAAATTATTCTAATTAATCTTAAAGGTGCAAAAATTATACGCTGCAAATTTAATTATTAGTATTTAACAAATAAATGGTTAATATGTTTATTTATTATTATAATAAACTATATTATTAAAAATAATCAGAACATATATTAGCAGAAATGAGAGGAAAAAATAGAATATAGCTAAAAATCAGCCTCACTTACAACACTTAAGTATAATATACACTACTCTTTAAAAGTTTTTTTTTTTTCAAGAAATTAATACTTTTATACAGCAAGGATGCATGAAATTGTCAAATAGTCAAATAGTGACAGTATTATTTAAGAAAAAAATATTTTTAGAATAAATTCTGTTCTTTCAAACATTCTATTCAACAAAGAATCCTGAATTATTTTCAACATTTATAAAAATGTTTCTTGAGCTCCAAATTAGCATATTAGAACGATTTCTAAAGGATCATGTGACACTGAAGACTGGAGTAATCAAAAATGAATCCTTGCGATCACAGTAATAAATATATTTAAGTTATATTAAAATAGAAACAGTTATTTTAAATTCTAATAAAATTACACAATTTAACTGTATTTCTGATTAAATAAATGCACCATTGGTGAGCATAGGATACTTCTTTCAGTCCTTCATTTAATTTTGATCTTTTTACTCACATTTAAATTAAAACAACAACAACTTTGCATACAATTACCTGCATTTTATTCATGTAATAGTACAATAGAGTGTAACAACAAAAACTCTACTATGCATCAAGGCCAAAGACTGCACTCCCCATCAAAACAAAACACATGGTCTGGAGGCAGAGGATTATAGATACACTCCTGCAGCGTGACTGTAGAATGAACAGTGATAAGTGAGATTTTCTCTTCTTCAGGAAAAAAACCGAACAGTCCGAGAGCTACTACTCTACGTAATCAGTGAAGTATCTCTGCCCTCAGGAAATCCCCACACCATTTAGTTTTACTAACATCAGGAAACTCTCAGTCTTCACCTCACAGCATCGCCAGCACAGGACACCTGCAGGAATTTATGAGACCGGCTCTTTACCTCAATACAAGCCCCTTGAGGGCACATTAACCACATTCCAGTCAGGTTTTCATTTTGCTTTTTCACATTGTTTGTATAATGCACATGCAACTTTGAGAAGTTTGCTATGGAAGCTTGTTTCTGTCTGTCACAGGATAGAAAACAATACAAACAAATAATTGGGACTTTTTTCATCTCAAATGTGTTAACTTTATATCTCAAAATTCTGAATTTTTTCAGAATTGACCCTTCGCAAAGACCCGCCCCCATCGTTACTGTGTTCGACAAACCAGGCCACTCTCACATTACACATCATGTTCTCACGCAATTAAAAATACATCACAGAGCAAAGAGGAAACTGTCAAGACAAAGCAGGTTATTTTAGGTATGATACAATGTCTCAGCTTTCAAATTTTGTCATTTTTTAAGAACAATAAATACCGTTTTGTGGCTCTTTAATGTGTCGTAAAAGATCACTGTAGCACCTCAGTTCCAGCAGCATGTGAACCGGTCCTCTCTTCCTCTTTACTCGTTCTATCACGAAATAAACATGAATGAACATCATGAACAAATTTTTAAGTTCAAATCCACCGACATTAATCTACTCTCCTGTCTGGTTTGTTTGTCGGACCGAATGGCAGATTCAGCATTATGATTGGTCAGATTGCCTGTCAGTCAAATTCCCAGCGAAGGGTCAATTGCGACATAAATGCAAAATGGCAAGATATAAACAGAATTGTGAGATAGAGACACAGAATTGTGAGATATAACCTCACAATTGTGAGAAAAAAAAAAGTCGGGATTGTGAGATATTCCTCGGTGGAAACTCCGTATGTACCTTCATCTGTTTCAGGAAAAAAACTGAACACTCTTTTAGCACCTCCCACTGGACATTTCACATTGAATATGTCACGAAATGTACATGGCGGTACGTATTTCGTGTCTTGTGAAAAAGTTCCCAGAGGTACACAACATCCAGCAGGGATTTTTTTTTTTATATATATATTAAGGATTTGCCAATATTCAGGTCTAAAAGATTGCCCATGCAGTTATGTGCAAATTCTGCTGATTTTGCAGAGAAATCTGTTTTTTTCTAACATGAGAGCCATCTTGGTAAACTATAGCTTGATTAAAGTGTGTGTAACAGCTGATAGGGTTGTGTGCGTCTGCAGTTGTGCTGGTGACGTCTGTTATGACATTCAGAAATCATTCAGATCCAGTCTCTGAGGTCCCCTCACTCCTGCTCTCCAGCAGAGCGATGCCCGTTCCACCCCTCACTGCTTCAAAAGGTGCTTAATCATTTTAATATGAAAGCTGTTAAGTGCCTCCAACAGTCACTTTGATGAAATGGAGAACATTTAAAGAGGCTTCCACCCAGCCAGCTTTTCATTCATTCTTTTCATCATCCTTTCATGATTTTTCAACTTTTGCTTGTCCCAGATCCCCTACACTGGTTCTCATTTGCCATCTATTATCTCCCCTCCGACCATTTTTTTTTTTTTTTTTTTTTTTTTTAAATCGGCCCCTGACTGTTTCTTCATCTCCTGTTCAGATGGAATCCAGTTCTGGGTCTTAAGCACTGCAACGCGTCGCCTCTTACCTAAATCAGCTTGCAATCTCTCTGAGGTGCGTGTGCACAGGAGATTCATTCAAGCTGTCTATCTCTGCATCTGAGAAGTTTAATGAATTATTAACTAGTCAACACCTCATTTGATTCTAACGGAGCTTGCTAAATACAATGATCATCACATAAACCATGCCATAACTGCTTTGCTTAATTGTGTATTCTGTTATTAAAGCCAGCATTATAAATTTAATATGCTTAATGTCCTTCAGTAATACATATATTACAGATATGTATATTCTTTCTAATAGATCAGAATGTACCCTATTTACTTTAATTACAATTTTTCTCTTGATTTTTTTATTTTATTTTATTGTTTTTTATTTTATTTTCATAACCAAGCAACTAAAAAATTAATTAATTGCTTTTGATTTTATATTATTTAATATTTTATTTTATTTTGCTTTATTTTATCTATCTACATTTAATCATTTAGCAGACGCTTTTATCCAAAGCGACTTACAAATGAGGAATCCTATCTATCTATCTGTCCGTCCGTCCGTCCGTCCGTCCTCCCTCCCTCCTTCCCGCCCGACAAATTGTTTTGGATGTTTTACTATATATATATTAATTTAAATAAAAATAACTATATTTTTTACATTTGTTTTTAACTCATTTCTTTTTTATTCTTTAAATACATTATTCATATTGTTGCTAAAATGTTTTTTTATTTCATTGTAATTTTCAAAATAATTAAATAATATTATTAAATATTTTTAAAATACAAATAATTTAAATAATAAAAATAACAGTTTTAAAAAATGCTGTTTCTTTTTAAATAAAAATAATTTTTACTTTTTAATTTTATGAATTTATACATACACAGTAAAATAGATCCGTAAAATGACCCTTTTAAACAAGCAGCTTAGACTTGCCCTATATTTGTTTTGCTATTAATTCCACAGAAGTAGAGCTCATCACTTTGACGCACTTCCAGCTATAACTGAACTTTGAACCTGAGCGTGTAGTTTATTCACCTGTAGCATCTCAAATAGAGCAGTAAAAAACTGGCATAACGCACATTAATATCACATTATGCAACCCGTCTGCAAGTATATAAGAGTGGGTCAAAGATTAAGGGATATATGACCTCAATATTGGGTGGTAGGGTTGCGTAAAAGAGCATCTTAGTGAGTGAATCGAGCGTGATGTGGAGTTGTTTGGTTATTGGAGACCTGTTTTCTCCCTCTGTCTGCTGTCAGTAGAGTTTGGTGGTGATGTGTCACCCATAAGTGTGTGGTGCAGGGGTGCTGAGAATAGAGCACGCATATCAGAACATGATGCATCTGCTGGGCTATTTCTAAAGGTCACTTTTGTTATTTAATTTATTTATTTATTTATGACTAGATCATCCAATGTTCTAGAACAGGTAATATACTCTATCTATCTATCTATCTATCTATCTATCTATCTATCTATCTATCTATCTATCTATCTATCTATCTATCTATCTATCTATCTATCTATCTATCTATCTATCTATCTATCTATCTGCCAAGTTCTGTCATGAAACTCTAGATGGCACAGACTGTCATTAACGCAAATTGATGATATTCAGCATTAAACTACTTGGCACAAGCTGATTGTTTCATGTTGCATATGCTGTTAATAAGCTTGCTGCTTTACATTTAAATGGCTGATTAGCATTCACCAGAGCATTCAGCAGTACGCAGAGTTCCTCTGAAACCCTTCACCTTTCACAGCTCCACCTGTATAGAGCTATGGGTTATTTTATATGCTTTTTGTGCAGCGGCAATATGTCTTAAATACTCACAGCACTATATTGACGTATGTATTGGCAGTGTAAATGTGTGTGTGTGTGTGTGTGTGTGTGTGTGTATATATATATATATATATATATATATGTGTGTGTGTGTGTGTGTGTGTATGTATGTATTACACAATACCCCTAATAATACGCTAATATGTGCCACTGCGAAGTAATGTTTTTATACATGCATACGTACGTACATATTCTTAATTCATAAAATAAAATAAAATTAGTGCTGGCCAATGATTAATCACAATTAATTGCATCCAAAATAAAAGTTTTTATGTATAGAATGTATATGTGTGTGTACTGTGTATATTTATTATGTGTATGTAAATGCACACACATGCATGTATATATTTAAGAAAAATGTTATTATATATTAAATGTATTTATTTATAAAATAAATTATGAATATAAATATATACATGTAAATACATGTAAATATTTTCAAAATATATACTGTATGTGTGTGTCTTTATAAATACATAATAAATATACACAGTACACACACATATATTATATAAACAAAAACTTTTATTTTGGATATGATTAATCGCGATTAATCATAGCCCAGCACTAAATAAAATAAAACAAAATACATACATACATTTTTAACATTCTTTTAAATTTTTAAAAAAAAGTCTTTAGATAATATAATTTAAAATTATTATTATTATTAATATTATAACATTATTATTATTATACTTGTTTAATATTAATATTTTTATAAAAATATATATTTTTTAATTTTTTATTTAAGTAAATCTATATAATTTTTAGAATATTTTATTTATATGTAAAATTTAAAATAATGGATATAATTATACATAATGATATAATACCACTAGTAATATGCTTTATAATTGGCACTTTTGAAGTAATGTCTGCACACTATCACATTACACCTATATTCCAGCTCATTTGAAGCAGCATTAAGACATGAGACTCGACCCCCTGCTTCGAGGAACTTCTGCCGCTGTGATTCTGACATGGTAATTAAAATCCTCCGTTTTTCGCTCTCTCTCTGTTTTCCCAGACAGAAAATATCTTTAAAAAAAACATCTAGCCCAAACTGAGGTGTCGGTTAATGTGGTTTTTTTTGACAAACATAGAAACACCAGCAAGTGATAACGAGTTGCTGTTTACTTATTTATCTCTCTCTGTGCTGTTACCTTGGTATCTCGCAGGCCTTCGGCAGTAGCAGAGCTTCGTAGTTTATTTATACCGCGCCTCATTATTTATTAAAAACTCAGTTAGTGGGGCAGGCTAGAGTGCCGGGGAGCCGACAGGCTGCCACGTTTCATCCTCCTGTGCCAAGTGGGGCTCCCTCTTGCCCTATGCTTTGCGCCAGCGCCGGGGAGGCGCAGAAACAAAGACGAGGCCATCGGGGATTGCCACGGAGCTCCAGGCTTCAAAGAGCTCTCCCCAAAAGACATTACATGCACACAGAGCGCCTCGGCAGACCTGCTGCATCTCTGATTCACTGGAAGCATTTTGTTCTCCTTTCAGGATGACTCAAAGGCCAAAGAAATAGAAAAATAAATAAATGAATTATGCATATTTATTATTATTATTATTATTATTATACAAAGAAAATCAATTATAACCAGGTTAATGAAACATTTGCAGAGTGATTGGATAAACAAAAACAAAAACATATTTTTTTTATTTATTAATATTTATGTATTTTTATTTCTGCAACCAACTGTTTTTAGTTGTTTGGCTATAAATTATTTATTTATTTAATTTATTTATTTAATATTATTTATTTATTTATTTACTTTTTAACATTAATTCTTAACATTTTTTAAAATGATTTTAACATTCAGTATTTTTGATAAGTTTTTTATTGTATACATTTTACCTGTGATTTTTAAAATAAAATATTTTATTTTTTATATAAATAAATAAATAATTAAAAATGTTCTAGAACACGTAACATATCTGTATGTATGTATGTATGTGTGTGTGTGTGTATATATATATATATATACGTGTGTGTGTGTGTGAGCATATGTTATATGCTCACACACACACACACACACACTTTTTGTATGTTTATTTATTTTTTTAAAATGTATTTATAAAATGTATTTATTTATTTATAAACAAGCAAATATAACATGAATACAAAAATAAGTAAAATGAATACATATTTTTTCTTTTTAAATACATTTTTATTTATGCAAGCACCTGAAAACTTTTGCTTGTTTGAATAAAATTGGGTAAAATAAAATAAAATAATTAACATTCAGTATTTGTAATATAAAAAGGATTTTTAAAAATTTTTTTTTTTTTAATTTTTTATATAAATAATTTAAATAATTCAAAATTATTTATAAAAAATCTATTTTTAATTTTTTTAAAAAAATATAAAATAAAATAAATAATAAAACAAAAATAATTACAAAAAAATAACAAAAAAAATTACAAATGAATTGTTATATAACAAAAGCCACGCTTCACATATCGTGTCCTGTTCACGGGACGGAACCTGCGTATGTCCCTTTCCCGAGGACAGCCTGTTTCTAGCAGTTCCCGTGACAATAACATTCTAATAAAGTCGCATGAAAGGGAGGCCTATGTGTAACGCCTCTCCGGAATGTCTGAAAGTCCTGTCAAACAGGAAAAGGGCAGTAGCGCGGCCAGCCCAGTCCCCGGACAACGGACACGGACACACACCCGTCCTGTCAACACTTGAGCCACAAGGACCTGTAGATTGAGACAGTGAGAGACAGATCACACTCCCAGCCCCTCAAAGTCTCCATGCCATTACACACGTTTGACAGATGTTTGAGTGAACTGTCAAATTAGATCCTGATATCTGATTGGATAAATGCTGAGAGGCAGCTTAAGTTTAATTAGATGATATTATATAATCGAGAGACCATGTGAAAGCATACCTCTTTTTTTCCTGATAATTGTTACGTAAGCCCTCCAATAGCACAGGATTGTGTAATTTTGAAGCAGTGACCTTTGTTTCTGTACGCCTGGAGTTTTAAAGTTGGCCATGGTAGAGTGAACAGCAGATATTTTTGTATGGTGTGAATTGTCTGAGAGTGACAAAGTACATAAAAAATACTTACATTAAAGTTTTACAATAAAGTTTAACATTAGTTAATGCAATAGGTGTCTTGAGGAATACTTTTACAGCATTTTATAATATTGTTTAATGTTAATTTCAAGTTTTATGAGTTGGCTGATCTCAAATTGAACTATATTACAGTAAAAACAGTAATATTGTGGAATATTATTGCATTTTAAAATAACTGTTGTCTCTAATGTATTTTCGCATCATTACTTCAGTCTTCAGTGTCACATGATCCTTCAGAAATCATTCTAATATGATTTCTTTAAGAGACATTTCTTATTATTATCAGTTTTGAAGTTATGCTGCTTAATATTTTTCTTGTAACCATGATACATTTTTTCAAGATGGTAGTGATGAATATAGGGTTCAAAAGAATAACATCTATGTGGAATTGAAATCTTTTGTAACATTAGAAGTGTCTTTGCTGTCACTTTTGATCAATTTAATGCGTCCTTGCTGAATAAAAGTACTTTTTTAAAAAAAAAAAAAGTACATTACTGAATGGTGGTGTAAATATTACACTGCAAAATCCTTTATTTTCCAGTTAAAATGTCTAAAAATGCTTAAAATCCATTGCATTCAAACAATGCAAAAATGGTCAAATTAGCAGAAAAGTACTAGTAACGGAGGAGGAAGTGAGAAGAATGCCAAACATTTGTCTCATATGAGATTTGTTAGAAATATAATGACTGGATTTGATGTTGTAAAAAAAAAGCGATCTAGTTCATTTCCTCTAAGCAGGAGCTTTTTGGCAGCGAAATGCTTATTTCGAGACAAGAACATGCGAATAATAGAAGAGTCAGGGATGCGTTGTGTAGGATGGGATGGCAGTAATTTCAGTCGAGAGCCATAAAGCAGGTGCTTGTACCCCCATCTACGACGAGACGTTCTGGCAGTGCTATGTGTTCTTTGATCATACGAAGAGAGTGGCTTCAAAGGAGGCAGACAGCGTTTAAGGTTGCAAGATATCCTGTGAAAGACGGGGTTTTGCATACATTAACTTAAAGCCACATTGTAGAGATAGTGAGCATGAATTTAAACAGTTTTTATAGCGTTGTTCATTTTCTCCTATCATTCACACACCTGATATTTGAATGCAGCAGTTTAACACTGTACGCTCAGGTCAGGTCTTATTTGCATATGATCTTCATATCTGAATTCCACCATACTGACCTATATCTTTGTGGTCACTGCTTATGTATTTGAAGTAAGAGTACGTACAGATGTGATGACTAACAAAACTCAAGTACAAAACTAAAGCTTAGTTCTGCTGACACAAACAATAGAATAAATCCTCACGTAACTATGAAAAAATAGAGGGAATTAGTCATTTCACTCTATGTACTTTGGACTGAAGCTCTTGGCAGACGGCAGTAAACCTCCCCCACTTCTTGCAGTTTGGATTCCGTGACACGCAGCCATGAGAATCCGCCAGGAATTTTTTTAGGACCTCTTATTCCTGACATAAAACAGCGGGGTAGTGCTTTGCACAAGGTGGCAGGTCACTCCTCTCTTGAAGCTTTGATATTTGACAGTGATCGTCCTCTTTCAGTGGCTTTTGTGGCTGCTGTCGTTACTCAAGAGCCAGGTGTTAGATGAGACTATTTTGACTATTTGATATTTTAAATAGCTTCAGACTGTTGCATTGAAGAAGTTTCTGATGGCATAAACATGAAGAATTAAAGAAATAGTTCACCAAAAGATAACCCTCAGGCCATCCAACACTGTTGAAAATAAAGGTGCTTCACGATGCCATAGAAGAACCCTTTTTGTCTGAATGGTTCCATAAAGAACATTTAACATCTGAAGAACCATTCTGTTTCACAAAAGAAGGCGAAAGAAGGTTCTTCAAATTATAAAAAGGTAAGAAAGAGATGGTTCTTTAAAGAACCTTTGACTTAATGGTTCTTCTATGGCATCGCTGTGAAGAACCTTTTAAGCACCTTTATGTTTAAGAGTGAAGATGTAGTTTAGTTTGTTTCTTCATTGAAACAGATTTTATAAAGTTAGCATCACTTCCTCACCAATGGATCCTCTGCAGTGAATGCATGGATGCTGTCAGAATGAGAGTCTAAATGGCTGATAAAAACATCACAATAATCCACAACATGACTCCAGTCATCAATTAACGTCTTGTGACATTTGTTTGTAAGAAATGTTTGTAAGGAAAAACAAATCCAATCCAAGATGCTTTAAACATTTGCTTCTGACCAAAATACCAGTCCATAATCCATAATAACGGTTCTTCCAGTGAAAAAGTCCATCCCCTGTTGTCCTCTCACATCAAAATCCACCAACATATTTGTTTAGAACTGTTTTGGACTGCTTTTGATCTGTGCATATTTCTCTCCTGATTCAGACAAGACAACCTTTTCGCTTGATAAAGCAATGTTATGGATAGTCGGAAACGACTGTCTTGATGGATTTCTTACAAAAACAAAGCTTTTCACATTGTGATGTTTTTATCAGCTGATTGGACTCTCATTCTGACGGCACCCATTCACTGCAAAGGATTCATTGGTGAGCAAGTGATGTAATGCTAAATTTGTGCTAAAAATGCTTTATGTATGCATATAAAGTTGGACATGCTTATATATCCAACTTTAAATAAAGATCTAGGGTTTTAAAATATTTAATTCATGATGTTTATTTGTAGGCGGGTTTTGTGGTAACAGTCAGTTACGTAACCGTTTTGTTGTCTGGTACAGGAACCAATATCATTTTGTTGGAATAGGCAAGAGAGACACGACCTCACCGAGTTCATGTAAAAACCTGAGAATTTCTCCTTTTTGCGACAACTACTTACCCTGCAGGCATGTTGCCTAGTTGCAAGCGGGAGAGAAAAAAAATGGATTTTTCAGCCACAGAGTTCTTTGAAGTTTCCACACAGCAACAGTAAAACCATGTGAGCGGTCCTGAGGCAACCCCACCCTCTCGTCCTGCACACTTACTCCCTTCTTCAGCCTGAAAGGTCCAGCTCACATTTTCCAGTGACTCTCCAAGCACACTCCTGAAGGGAACTTTCCACATGTATTTTTTAAGACTTAAATTTATGAATTTTTTTCCAATTTATTTGGACGGATCACATCTCATTCACCATTAATCACACTGTGGTCGTACTTTCAGGAACTGCAATAGGCTTAAACGTCACTCTGAGATAATTACACAGCCGATAAGACATTTCTCACCATCTCTCATGAATTTCTGGGGGATATAGTCTCATCTACTGCTTTGATACACCAGCAGCACTGAATACATCTAATAATAACCTAGATCTAGTACTAATAACTAGATGGATTTAACAGAAATTTGGTAAGAAACCTCCTTTTGTGCTTCATGGGCACAACCTTCAAGAGTCTTATCACCTGGACGTCTTTTAGGAGGATTTTGTAGAGGAAATGATGAGGGCTGGAATGTGTCAGAGGTTGAGGCCGTGGAGAAGCCTGGTTCTCATGGTAAGATGATCCCTGTTGGGTGTACTGAGGGACTTTTGGAGGAAGGCTGGGAAATTTGTGGCATATTTTGTGTAGGATGTAATGTTGAAAAAAGGGGGATAGTTATGTGTACAGGAAAGTCTATGTTGTATTAACTGTACAATCTCTGTCAGTACCTTATCCCTAAAAGGAATCTATAACTAGAAATTGCCTGATCTCGTTTGTGTATAACACTTGCATGTACATTTGTGTATATTTAGATATATATTAAAACATACAAATATTAATTATGGACGTAAAGACAGCATCTAAAACCTATGTAGCCTGCTATTATGTATGCACATCTTACAGCTCAGTCCTTTATATTATTTTTATATTATAAATATATTTATGTATTTAAATTGTACTATTATATAGATACAGTATTTAGCTCCTAACACCAACCTACCCTAAAGTTTAGTCTAAAGTTTACAGTTTAAAATTTGAAACAAGTTGAATATGGCACCAAAATCACACAGAGCAGAAAGAAACTTTTACATTTTATTTAGATATTTGTAGTATATAAATGAAAATGTGATTTCATGTTACTGATTAAATATAATAAAATCCAACTTTTAATTCAGTTTTGTGCAACCCCAATTCCAGAAAAAGTTGGGACATTTTGTGAAATGCCATAAAATCAAGAATATGTTATTTGTTCATTCTCTTTAACCTTTATTTAATTGATTAAAGTACAAAGAAAAATTTCCAATGTTTTCACTGGCCAACTTAATTTTATTTTGTAAATATAAACACATTTTGATTTTGATGGCTACAACACACTCCAAAAAAGTTGGGACAGAGGCATGTTTACCACTGTGTCAAATCACCTTTCCTTTTAATTACACATTTTAATCATCTGGGAATTAAGGATGCTAATTTTTAAAGTTTTGCAAGCAAAAGTTTTGCCCAGTCACACTTGATACAACACTTCAGCTGCTCAACAGTCCATAGTCATTGTTGTCTGATTCTCCTTTTTATGATAGGCCGTACATTTTCAATAGGAGACAGATCTGCTGGCCAGACAGTCACATCCACACGTGTCTACGAAACCACACTGTTGTAGCACATGCAGAATGAGACCTGGCTTGATCTAATAACCATGGACTTCCCATGAAAGATGTCATCTTGATGGCAGTATATGTCTCTGTATAATCCCAATATATGCCTCCACGTCAATGGTACCTTCACACATATGCAAGTCACCCATGCCGTTTGCACTGATGCACCCCCATAACATGACAAATGTTTTGCTTTCCACCTATCATGATTAAGTCGGATAGGTCTCTTTCATTTTTGGGACTGACAGTTTGATGTCCATTTTCCCCAAAAACAAGCTGAAATGTGGACTCATCTGACCACAGCACACATTTTCACTGTCTTTTGGACAATCTAAGATGAGCTCTGGCCGAGAGAACTCGCTAGCGTGTCTGCCTAGAATTGATGTGTAGATTTCTCCTTGTGCAACAGAGATTCACATTGCATTTCTTGATGCAGCTGCAGACTGTGTTAAATGAAAACAGTTTTCCATAGTACTCCTGAGCCCATGTAGCTATATTTCACACAGCAGCATGACTGGTTCTCTTGCAATGCCATCTGAGGGCTCAAAGGTGACACGCATTCAACTGAGGTTTCCTGCCTTGCCCTACGCATACTGAGATATCTCTGGATTCCCTGAATCTCTTCACAAAATTATGTATGGTAGCTGGTGAAAGACTTAAATTCTTTGCAATTTTGCATTGAGAAATGTGATTTTTAAGTGTCATTAATTCTCTGATGAATTTGGCGCAGCACAGTAGTGAGCCACGATCCATGTTTGCTGGCAAAGACAGGATGCTTCGTATAAACTCAGTCATGATACCCTGACCTATTACCAGTTCACCTGCTTATTGTGGACTGTTTCAAAACAGTTTAACTTGGATATTCTATAACCTTTTCACTTTTATTATACCTCTGTCCCAACTTTTGTGGAATGTGTTTCAGCCATCAAATTAAAAATTGTTTATATTTACAAAATACATTTAAGTTGGTCAGTGAAAACATTGGATATCTTTTAATTGTACCTTTGTCAATTAAATGAAGGTTAAATACAGTTAACAAACCACATATTCTTGGTTTTATTGCATTTTACAAAACGTCCCAACTTTTCTGGAATTAGGGTTGTATTAACCAATGGCTTTGTAAAAGTTAGTACGTCTCTAAAGTTTGTGTAAAATGCTTACATGTTAATATACATTTCAGTGTGTAACCGTGCAAAAATTGTGTGCTAGAACCACACTTAAGCCATAAATTCTTATGATTATTAATATGATCACACTGAATGGACAATTATAGGACAACAACTGTTTAAAAATGCAATGAAATATAATACAAATACATTTAAGAGAAGAAACTGCTAAACCAAAGCCTCCCATTTTCTCTTTACAAGTTCAGTCACAGAACATAAGGATGATAAGCTTAAAGGGATATGTGACCCGTGCTAGCAAAATGAGTCGGAATCCACACGGACTAATTTTGAGCTACAAGCAAAAGAAGTGAAAAATGTCAGTTTTGGTCGAATTTGAGGTTTTCACAAAAATGAGTTCATTAAGCCCTCTTCTAGTGATCCCAATGCTCCAAATAGCAATTAAACATCTAAAATGATCTTTATTTGTACGTTTTCTGAGAGGAGTACCTTTTCTCTGCTCACTTCTGGATGACTGCTGTTGCTTCTCAACACAAGTTGTAGGTCTATTGTTGCAAAGTGAGTGAAATATGATTTTCAAACCCATGCTGATGTAAAAAAAGGTCGCGCTGACTGACATTTGCAAAGCGGGTGCATAAGACAGGCCTTTCCATGAGCGTGATCTCCCTTATAAAGTACATTATTGCGAAATGTATAGTGGCGATTCACACAGTCATAAATCTAGTAAATCTTACATGCATTTGTTTAGTTAATGGTTGGGGGAAAATCTGATGTGTATCATTATATTTGATCCATGCATTACAGTAGGTCTTAATATAGATCTGTCTCAATGTTAATCATACATTAAAAGAAAAGACGGAATCACTCACTGCTCTTGATTAAACTACTTTTCATTTGCATCTTTGTTCTTATTTTTAATAACAAAGATAAAATAAAAAATAGCTATATTGTGATTAATAATTAATATATTAATTATTATTAAGAAAAGAATTGGAGGAAAATATGCAACGTTGCTTGGTGATTTTGCTTTGAAATCTTAAACTCGATTTTTCTCAAAATCAGATCTGCTGCCTCTATTGCCTTCAAACGGCTGTAGCTCATTTTTTTTGTCTGATTCCAACAAGTCATATATCATTTTGAAGGTATGGTAATGGTGAATGAAAATAAAAAGATTCTGACTCATTTTGCCAGAACGGTCACATATTACAAAAGGAAAACTCTTTCATCTGCCATCATTTACTCACACTCAACTTGATCCAAATCTGTATGAATTTATTTCTTCTGCTGAACACAAAAGTGTTGGTAACCAAACAGCTGATGGTCCCCATTGACTTCCATAGTATTTTTTTCCCATGCTATGAAAGTCAATGGGATCATCAACTGTTTGCTCACCAACATTCTTTAAAATATCTTATTTTATGTTACACACCAGAAAGAAACTTTGAAACAGAATTTTCATTTTTGGATGAACTATCCCTTTAAACAAAGTGCAACAGTACTCAAACAATGAGTTAAGATGTAAATGCAAGTACAGCCTCAGCAGATAAAGCAAAACCCTGTATAATGAAGTTTGACAGCTTAATGAATACATACATTTAGCACACTCTCTTCTTAATAATAGAGATGACAGCAGCATCCCAGCCTGTGTTCTTTTTGTCCAGGAGGTGATTGTAATCATACACCTTCACAGGTAATTAGTGGGATAATTAGGGATCTCCGACAGGTTCTGGTGACAGATGTGCCTGGCTTTTTGGTAACGGAGGAGTGTACCAGCTTCACTCATGTTGGGATGCTTTAAAGGACCCCTACCATTACTGTCAGTGCACCCTATTGAGAAGCACAGCAGAGTCACACCTACAAGCTACCTGGATCATGTGTGCTCTTTAGCTCAGTTTCTGTACTTTGCAGCGTTTGAATAAATCGAATGCATGAAGACACAGAGGTGGATTGAGCAAATGTGCAATCGGTGTACATCAGCATAATGCAACTACAAAACAAATAGTTAGCAGGCCTAGTGGTTTGCCTCATTTCCCTGATGCTTTTATATAAATGCATTTGGCAAACTCCTAAATGGGTCTAAAAGTGCATTCAAGGTATTCATTTTTATCAGTATGAGTATTAAGAGTCAGAGCCATGACATTAGTGTTGCTAGACTAGTGCTTTACAGATGATTACAGGAACTTGTAGCTTAATTGGACACATATAAATAGGAAAAAGACTTTGCAACGCATTTTACTTGAATTATGTGATGCATGTTTGTGTGAAACAGGATATTCAGAAAAATAAAAACAAACAAATAGAACCACAGGGTGTGGAAGTTCACCTTAAAGAGAGTCTTGACATATTCCAATGGTAAGGCTTCCTTTTAGGTAAGGATCTAATGTAAACAGTGGCTAAATAGCTTTTTGTGTATTGGTTAACATTATTTTTTGTGCTCACAGAGCCAGTTTGACATCAGCCAAAATGTGAAGTTGTTTCAAAGGTGGAAAGCACCTTTGAAGTTTATTTATAAAGCACTTTTCATACATAATGATCTTTTCATGCATAATCATTCTGTTCTTGTAGCTCAAGGAGTATGATTTGATTTCCAGGCAATGCATGAACTTAGAACTGAATGCAATACAAGATATAAAATCAGTCTGATTTAGTGAAAGAAATGTATAAATTTGTAAAAATGATTTTAAAATAATTTAAGAAAATAAAAATGAAGAAAACTGAAAAAAAAAATGCAATTCTTGTTTCTGCTTTTTATCTCACAATTCGTTTCATTCGACTTCATTTGGAGAAAAAAGTCAGAATTAGGAGATATAAACTCGTAATTCCAAGGAAAAAATTCAATTCCAAATTTACATCTTACAGTTGTGAGTTTACATCTTGCAGTTCAGACTTTTTTTTCCCTCAGAATTGTGATCTTGCATTTCTTTTTTTTCCTGCCACTGAATAAAAAAATTTAAAAGGTAATTGCAACTTTTTATCTCACAACTGACTTTTTTCTCCGAATGAAGCACTGTGAGCTTTATCTTTTTCAGTTCTGAGAATTGTAAGATATAAACTCCCAAACTCTCAGAACTGTGAGGGAAAAAAAGGTCAGAATTGTGAGACATAAACTTACAATTGCAACAAAAAAAAAAAATATATATATATTAAAATAAATAAATAAATATATGTATTTATATGAGATACATTTTGCATAAAAGCCTAAGAATGTCTATTAAGAAAGTAAATAGTCATTTTTGATCTTGTTAACTTTAAGTCATTCTGCTTATTTCCTGTTTCATATCTCTTACTGTCTTTGTATGAAGTGGCAAAAAAAAGTCAGCCTCAACCTGTGTTCAAATATTTAATACAAAAGAGCACAGGATTACACGCAGAGAAAATATTCAGCATTACTACCAATAAATGGGAATAACATGCACAACAAGCTGCTCAATTACAGTACATTCCCACTAATCACAATATGCTAAATACGTAACGCTAATCACCAGTTTGAGAAGAAAGACAGTTTTTTCCTTCCTTCTGACTGACAGCTCCTGTCATGTTCTCCTCTGGCTAAAGAATGTGTCTGCTTCTTGCCGTTTATTATATCTCTGAAATTCATTTCATTAATCTCTCTGGCAGTACGTGTGCGGAGGGTTGAATCCCTGAGCTTGTCATCCTCCCTCCCTCGCTCCCTCCCCCCATACGGAGAAAAGGACTTTAGGGTTGAGGCTTAACACTGACCCCATGCCGGGAGTGTGTTGAGTATTAATTGAATGTGTAGCTTGTTTATCCCTATGGAACATCCCTTAGAGTAGTAAAGCACATGATTAATCCATTAAAGCTTTCATATTAAAACAAAGATAGCAGTATTGTTGCCTTTTTTCCTGCTACTGTTAGTCTGCGTGTTGAATAGTTCTCAACACGTACCCTGGGAGCATCTTTTTCTTGAAGTCTCCCAGCTCTCGTATAATCAAATGCAGTGCAACATTCCTTTGTTCGAAAGCGTCTAATTCTGATTGGAGGTTTGCCGCCGCATCTCTCCATTGGTTGCACCGAGGCCAATCGCGCACTGCAGCCGACCTCGGTTGCTACATCTCTGCACAGATTTTGAAAAGACTCGCTTGTTACTCCTCATGCCATTGTTTCAGGAGCGCTGCTCTTCTCTTTCTTAAGATGATGCTGAAGCTGGTAAATAAGTTTGAATGACTGCAAGGTCGGACATGGGTGGTCTTGTCATTTGCATAAGCGCTGTTTATTCCCGTCTGCCGCTCATGTGTGCCTGTTGCACCGCGAAATAGCCTCCGAGCGTGATTTCTTGAATTACTCCAAAGGAATTCTCCTTACACATCATCTTTGAGCAGCTTATCAGGACCAGAGCAGTGGTAATTGAGGTGCGACCCAAATAAGAGAATTTAACATGCTCTTGAGTGAGTCTGGAGCTTTGCTGACCTACATATTAAGGGAACATTGGCAAAGCAGCCCCACAATCAATATGCAGACTCAACGCACCAGCTTCCTCCAGCATTGGCCCCTCTTTCTCTCTCTCTCTCTCTCTCTCTCTCTCTCTCTCTCTTTCCCTTCGGCTAATGGGAAGGCTGAGAAATAAGGCACATGTTCTGTATTTTCAGTAAAGCAACAAGCCAAACATACCACGTAAAATGGCCTTGACCATAAGAGGTTCTGGAAAATGAGATATTTGAGTGCACTTGTTTGCTTACATTTCCAGTGCAGGTGCAGTTGTGTGTGCTCTGAAATGTTGTGAGGAATGAAAGAGAGCCTATGAAACACTATTGTTTCATTTTAGGATAGAAATATGACTTATGACAGACACTGCTTCATATTAGATTCCAAATATGTGGGGAAAAAGTTAGAGATTTGAATGAATGTTTTAGAATGTAATTGAAAATTCAAGATTGGGGAGAAAAAATGTAAAAGTTCATCAACCAATATCAGTTAATTACTAATCTGACTACTTGATAGGACTTTGGTACACATGTTATTTTTTATTTTACAACAGTAAATCTAACAGAAATGCATGAGCTCTTGATAAATGTATTAATAATTATTTCATTATTTATAGTATACCTGTTTTTATTTTTATTATATTTATATTTACTACTTATTTATATATTTTACCACAAAAAATACATTTTATTTTATATAAACCTTTTTTTTTTTTTTTTTTTTTTTTTTAAGAAAATAGTCTACTTTTGCCATTTTTTTGGCTTTTTTTGCAGTGTGACATTATTTTAAAGTCACTTAATCTCATTTTAAACAATTCTCATTACTGTAAAAATATAGTTTCATTCTCAATACTGTGATATAAAAACAGCAATAATTTTAAAGTATTTATAAACCACGGTAGCTTTTGTTGTATCCAAGGTGCAAAAAGGTTTCCACATCCAAATGACCCAAAATTGGGTTCAGGTACAGGACAAAAAAGTAATAAATAATTAAAAACGAAAAAATAATGTCCACACACTGAAATTACATACGGTCAAACCAAAAATTATTCAGACACCAGATATAATTTTTGATTTTTTTTTTTTACTAGTGGGTGCAGGACACTAAAGTTCATTTATGTCAGTGAGGATAGCAAAAACAAAGTAAACCGTGACACATTATACCCAAAAATTCTTCATACAGTGGACTACCAGTAAAATTTATAAAAATTCGGGACCAAAAATTTGATTTGACACTTTGACCTGACAATGTTTTTTTTACATACCTTTCTATCTGACTTTATCAAGATGAATTTGTTCCGACACAGTTTAACTTGTAGTTCTTGTCATATTTTATTACCATTTTCTAAACTATAGCAAATAAACTGTCATAATATGAGAATGTTGAAGGTGTCTGAATAAAGTTTGGTTTGACTGTATAATTGAATAATACAAATAAATAATTAAAATAATTTTTGGAGCTGTAATTTCTAAATAAATAAATACATAAATACATTTTGGAGCTGTAATTTCAGTGTGTGAACATTATTCTTTCTTTGTTTATTACTTTTAAATTTTTGTTGTACACCATGTTTGTTTATTTATTTATTTATTTTTACCGTAATACAAAAATAACAATACAGTAATGAGATTTAGCATTAAAAATAAGATAATACCAGAAACACTGTGTGGTAAAATGTGCTCATCCTTGGTAAATATGATTTTTAAAGGTTTTTCTTTTGGTTTTTAGGATGAAATGTGACCTGGATATTTCTTGACCGGTTTCATAAGATTCACCCAACTATAAGACAGCCTGTGGTGGTCAGGTCTCTTTTAATCTTTTTTCCCCCTTTCTATATCACTCTGACCTGGCAATCTGCCGAGTCAACTGACGAACTGATTTGTCCCTGCAAGTGAAGCAAAAAGCGTCCTCACTCAAGGGGAGCTCTGGGAGTTGAACTGAATAACTCTTCTCAGCCACTCTCTGCTTTAAAGCAGCACTTAAGTTGCTCAGGGACAGACAGATAACTGCTGTTTATGTGCTTGTTAGTTCATGTGAGGTAATTAGTAACGCTCCACCACCACCCTTATCACAGGTCCACTGGTGACCAATGTAGGTAACAGTCAGTGGTTTGAATCTGATGGAATGGTCTTTAATGCTGTTGCTAAGGTCTTGAAGATGAAGATGTTCTCCTAATATAATCTCTTTTTTTTTCTTTTTTTTTTTGGTGTCACATCAAATCATAGCATCCGAAACACCTGCAGATTTAAAAAAGCAAAGCTCACTGATATCATAATCAGGAATGACATCAAGAAACCAAAAAACAGTCAGATTGGGTTTATTCTATTCTATTCTATTAAGAATCTATCAAGTGGCCAACCAAGATGCACAAAATAGGCACCACTTAACCACGGGGAAACATTCATAGCCTGGGTCTAATTGATCATGACCGACTGACTTCCTCTTGCTGGCAGATCCAGTTTCTCTTCTAAAGAGCCTCTGAACTGGATTGATTTAGAGCTTCCTCCTCCCTGTTAATAACAATAAAAAGCAGACAGACTCCAGCAAGGCCTCATCACTTACTCCTCACCCAGCCTCCATTACACGTTCTGTGAGTTGAGTGTCCTGCGGAGCCTCTGAAGTTTGGGATGGGTACTAGGCAATCACCCGGTCGTTGGGTCAGTAGGAGCTGAATAGAGACCACTATCAACAACTTTACAAGGGTCATTGTATGCTGGGGTTTGGGGGTGGAAGATGTTGAAAATCTCAATATATATGTATACACTGCCTTTCAAAAGTTTGGGATAAGTAAGTTTTTATTAAAGAAGATTCTCATGCTCATCAAGGCTGTGTCTATTTGATCAAAAATACAGAAAAAATTTAATTTTGTGAAATATTATTGCAATTTAAAATAACAGTTTTCTATTGTAATATACTTTAAAATATAATTTATTCCTGTGAAGCAAAGCTGCATTTTCAGCATCATTACTCCAGTCTCCAGTGTCACATGATCCTTCAGAAATCATTCTAATATGCTGATTTATAATCAATGTTTGCTGCATAATATTTTTTGGGACCTGGGATACTTTTTTCAAAATAAAAAATTAAAAAGAACAGTGTTTATTCAAAATAGAAATTTTGTGTTACAATATACACTACTATTCAAAGGTTTGGGGTCAGTAAATTTTTTTCTTTCTTTTTTTTAATGAAATTAATACACTTAATTCAGCAAGGATGTGTTAAATGATAAAAAGTGATAGTAAAGACTTATATTCGTTAGAAAAGATTTCTGTTTTGAATAAATGCTTTTAACTTTTTATTCATCAAAGAATCAAAGAAGAAAGTATCACAGGTTGCAAAAAATATTAAGCAGCACAACAGTTTCAACGCTGATGATAAATCAGCATATTAGAATGATTTCTGAAGAATCATGAGACACTGAAGACTGGAGTAATGGCTGATGAAAATTCAGCGCTGCGTCACAGAAATAAATGATATTTTAAACTACATCAAAATAGGAAACTAATAATAGAAATTGCAATAATATTTCACAATATCTATGTTTTTTTCTGTATTTTTGATCAAATAAATACAGCCTTGATGAGCATAAGAGACTTTTTTTTCATTCAAAAGTCAAGGATCAGTAAAAAATTTTATTTTTCAAGAAATTAATACTTTTATTCAGCAAGGATGCATTAAATTGATCAAAAGTGACAGTAAAGACATTTAAAATGTTACAAAAGTTGTACATTTCAAATAATTGCTGTTCTTTGGAGCTTTCTATTCATCAAATAATCCTGAAAAAAAGTACTTTTTTTCAAAATTATTAAGCAGCACAACTGTTTTCAACATTGATAATAATAAGAAATGTTTCTTGAACAGTAAAATCAGCATATTAGAATGATTTCTAAAGAATCATGTGGCACTGAAGACTGAAGTAATGGATGCTGAAAATGTAGCAATAATTTAAATTTTAAAATTTGTAATAATTTTAAATTGCAATAATATTTCACAATATTGCTGCGTTTACTGTATTTTTAATCAAACAATGCAGTCTTAGTAAGCACAAATGGCTGAATGAATGGAAGGAATGAATGAATGAATATTCCAGTTTTATTCCAATTCTTCAGGAAAAGTTGCAACACATGACTCAGTTTTCTCACTCTGATTTGGCCACAAGCACTATATATTAAGTATTCAAACATTTACTTAATAATTATGTAAATATTTTGCGAATGTAATGAAATTTTTAAATTGCTTTCAATAATCCTCCAGGGATGCAACACAAGTAGCGCTGTTGGGGACACACCACAACTGTCTTAATGAAGCTGTTAAACACCAACAAACTGCTTGGATGGATTTGGCAGCTCTGTGATCCTGTAAACCTGCAACAACACTCTCTTTAATCTGTCTTCCCAGTCCAGTTTCGGGTTAGCATTTTAGAGCAACATAAGAGAAATGGATGCTTTTGTTCTCTAGTCCTCTCTCTAGTAACTCTAGTTTAACACCTGATAAGATCTGTGGTTTGAAAGCATTTGATGGAATGCTTGGACCTCTTCTAAGTGCACACTAGGAACGATGGCAATTCCACTCATTTGCACAACACTTACTTCATTGTCCTTGTTCACTAAGGTTCATTATGTAACCTTTTCTAAGACTGTTAAGCAGCTTTTTCTCTTAGATTGTTTCGCTGTGGATCATCAACTCTTTTGATAGCGTTCAAGGAAAAGATGTCACCCTGGATGTTCACAGCGAGTAATGTTACTGATAGTGTTTGCAATGTCTTTTCTGTTCAGATGAAGACCACACAGACAGTTAAATCAGTTTGCTATTGTGTCTATACAGACTGTGTTGCATAATGTGAGAGTTTGTTTACTTCAGAGCCATGCAGGAAATCATTCTTAGTGTTTTTCTGAATGTGAGGAAATGACCGTACCGCTGACCTGCCGGTTAGGATCAAAGACAGGAAGTGCAGAACAGTGACATAAAGGGCTGGAAGACCAAAAGGAAAAATACTGAGTGACAGGAATATGTTTATATTATAAGTACATGGTTGGTAAAAAGCAGATTTGTTACTGTTACTGATACTTTTTAGAGGAGAGTATACACTACCAGTCAAAAGTTTTTGAACAGTTAGATTTTTAAAGAAGTCTCTTTTGCTCACCTAGCCTGCATTTATTTGATCCAAAGTACAACAAAAACAGTACAATTTTGTAATATTTTTACTATTTAACATACATGTTTTCTATTTGAATATATTTTAAAATGTAATTTATTCCTGTGATCAAAGCTAAATTTTCAGCATCATTACTCCTGTCTTCAAACAATTTAAAACTAACTAAATAAGAATTAGCTCTGGTTTGTGTGCTTTAATGGGCTCTTCCTGCAAACCCGCTTTGTTGCCACTCTTTGTTTAAGATGCTTAATTTCTGTGGCTAACCTTGAAACCCATAACCAAAGCTCAACCTATTGCTTTGCTAGTAAGATAGGGACTTAA